>CAJQZN010042466.1:21780-53185 GCA_907164685.1 Colias eurytheme | reverse complement strand
AGGAGTATGCAGACTAACATTGTGACACGAGAATTTTATATATAAGATTATATTATACATACTTACATAATTATTTTTAACAAAAACTCCTGCCAATGGCAAGAACTGGACAAAATGTAAATTATACCAGCTGGCAGGCAACGTTAAAAAAAATCCACGAAATCATATCAGTTCAACCACCCAACACACGAACTCGAACTCTTTTTTGAAGTCGATTAAAAAATAACGCAATCCCATAGTGTCCCATTAAAGTATGGGTTACGGGACCAATTCACATGAATGTACTATTGCTATCAATTTTATCTAGAACACGAAAGTGCTGACGCAATACCGTTGTTCCGGACAATCGCAGGCACTCGTGCGGAGCGGGCTCTAATAACTTGCTCTGACCAACTTCTTCATTCATACTAAATGGTAGTTTTGTTGTCATAACATGGTCGGAATTGTTACGCTGTTTAAAATGGGATTCAAGCCAAAATTTTAAATGTATCTAGGTACCAACTGCATAACAACAGGAATCTTTCAGAAACTAGTGCATTTAGCCAAAGTAGATATAAGAAAAAAATTCACCCTTCAGTTTCAATCATTCAGGCTATATACTAACTTATTTTACTTCTCTATGCTATATATAGATTCACACATAGATCACTTGATCACATAGATTTTATGACACGTCATGTTATTATTATCCTATAACAACGTCATAAATGAATCCTTATGCGTCAAGTAATGTTGTTCGTATAAATTTTCTTGAATAATCTGCATATGAGTCGATTTCAGGGTCTAGATTATAAGATGTGGAGGAATAAGCGCACAACAGTAGATAGCGATACATTGCAAGATATAGCACATCAAGTACAACAACTCTGTGTTCCGACAGACCTCAACACCGCATTCCATGCTAATAAAATATATGCTCTAAGGAAACTCAGGTTCCTTCTACAGCATTCTACAAAGCGCACTCTACGACGCTGCGATGTGAATGAGCTCGTATATTCGTCCTTAACTCTCTTGTACTATTTCGGTATGCGGTTAAAAATGGAGAAGCTAAAAGGCAAAATTTGTATTTACTCAACGAAAAGACAGTTCATTACTATAGAAGAAGTGTTTCAGCGAATTATGGAGTACTTGCACCCCGAATTTGGTGAATTGTGCATAAAAACCTCGCTTCGGTTTTTCTCTGAAGTCTCGTTGTGGACATTTGAAAATTTCGTCAGTCAAATTCTTGAAGTGCTTTTGTACTATAATGGAGGAAAGATTACCCTATTCAATTTAATGCTAACAGACATTCATTGCATCGTCTTTAGCGACTTAGTATCTGCGAGGCATAGAACGAGAGTCCTATACGAACTGTTAAAAAGTAAAAACTGGGTCATCGACAGTCAACATCTGCTACCATTTGTTACACGTTTCTTAAACTTTTTTACGAATAATGCTACTCATGAACGAAAAACTTACCAGCACCTGAAAAAGGGGTTCGATGTGTGCTTGAGGCGTATTTTTGAAAGAGCAGAAAATAATCAAAGACTGTCGATAGTAACAACAATTTTGAACTGGTTTGCCATGGTCAAAATTGATAAAGATAATATTTTGCAACTTTCTTCGCTACTGGAATATGCTGCTCAATTGTATCAAGTCGGTCGGTACAGAGACAGTTTCCGAGCTGGTTTCTTTCATCATGTTGTCACTAAATTGATTGGATCAACGAATGCATTGTACAGCTATTGCGGTTGCCGAATATTGGCACGTTTCTTGGATCGGCAGAAGAATTTCACATATTTATTGGAGCCTACAATCTATTACGAATTCTCCCAGGTAAATTGACATTTCTCACATCTACCATGGAGGTCGTATGATGACTGAGTTTAATGTAAACATTTTTTTGTTCAGGTTCCTTTGAGAGTTGGACACTATGATAGCAGCGACAAAGCGTTCATAAGAGAGCATCGAGAATTATTCCATGATTATTTTGTTAAGGCTTTCGAGATGTACCACTTCAATCAAGCGAACGTGGAGGCTTTATATTTTGTGTTGTCATGTTTGGTGTTAGAAGTGCCGTGTGGATTGACGGCAGCCGCCGTTACATGCATGGTTATGTTTATTCAGGACTTTGCCATAACAACGAATAATATACCTCAAAAGTGTCGGTTTTGGTTGCATGCTGTTGTGTTATCGATCATGTCCCTTATATGCTGGGTACATAAAGCGCCAGATTTATACCGTTATGTGAATGAAATAGTATCTCGGAGGGCGAAAGAAGCGCCTCAATTGAATCCACCTTTATTGAAGAATTATAAGGAAGAATCGCAACGCGTGAGTTGGAACAAAGATACATTATTCTTCGAGGATTGGGAGCTTCGATACGGGTTGTGGAAACATTTTAGGAGTTCACAGGTAACTAGATTAATTCAAGCAATAACTTTATATACCTACTTTATTGACCTTAGTACCTACGTATATGTTTTTTCAAATATATATTTTCATTCTAATCTGTTGTGCTATTAACGTGTGAAAATGATTCCGTGGGTATTCACACGTAGCTAGATCGATAGAGAGATAGATACTATAAATAAATTACATAAATGTTGGAATTATAAAATCGAGTTGAAATTGAAATTAACTTCTAATAAAGTTTATAGTTAGTTACCTAATAAAATTATTTTCAGATATTTATTGTTCATACATGTTACTACTCTAGTGCTGTGTATTTAAATAATTGTTATCATATTATGTATATCATAAGAATATTGAATACTTTAACGATTATATTTCAGAGGCAGAAGTTAAGTAAAGTACAATCCGTAGAAGAGAAGAGGCCAAGTATTGACTTCCATTAGTAAGACAAAGTAATATGTAATGTTAACTAAGTGTATCTAAAAATGTGTATTTATTATCGCTAATAATAATAATATTAAAAAAATACGCATTTGTCATTTCTCCCATACCTTCATATCATTTTAAATCTTTATCCTAGCTATAACCTGTATCTATAATTTAATACTTTAATTATGCGTAACGCAATTTTTACTCCCTTATGTCTTTGGGTCAACCTTCAGGTCAAGTATGTAGATATCTACATGAATAACGACGTCTTAATAATCATTTTCACGTTTATGATAATAGTATAAAGCCTAAAATAATACAAAGCGTAACTTAATATTATAGACTACTAGATTTCCGCCCGCGGCTTCGCCCGCAGTCAAAGAAAAACCCGCATAGATCCCGTTCCCGTGGGAATTCCGGGATTGCGTCATTTTCCCGGAATAAAAAGTAGCCTATGTCCTTTCTCGGGTATCAAAATATCTCTATACCAAATTTTCATGAAAATTGGTTCAGTAGTTTAGACGTGATTGAGTAACAGACAGACAGACAGAGTTACTTTCGCATTTATAATATTAGTATGGATTCTGTAGGTACCATGCACATAGCACAGTTTAAACTTGCACTTTTATAAATGGTAATAAAATGATCGATTAGTAATCACGTTTAAGTATACTGTGTGAATATCTATAAAAACTATGAGAGACTGCTTTCGAGACTGTTTATGTTCTATTTCTATTATACGGCCAGGAAAAATGCGTTACGACTGCTATGCGACTGCTAAATGCAACGCCCATGAAAAATAATATAAGACAGAATAAAAATAGTAGTCTTACAGATTGCAAGCTGTCTCATACAGACAACCTAAAATAAGTATACCATACGCTGAAGGGAGAAGAGAGGATGCCAAATCCCTATTTTATTGTAATTTAAATGTTTTTTTTCTACCTATTCAAAGAAAAGTATCACATAAAGCGAATAAACTATACAATATATTATATTTCATTAACTTATCTATACAAAAAACCCATGGAGGGTTGTCGCGTAAAAACCACAGGACAGTTTTTTGGCATATTATGATAATATATTATTATGATGTTACATAAGTATAGTAGAGCCATTTTAATAGGCAACATTTGACAGTTCAACAAAATTCAACAACGTAACCTAGTAACGACGACATAGAATAACATGATATTTCGTTTTGTTAGAACTGTACATTTGCTTAACTTTTTTCAATTACGATTACATATTTATAATAATAATGACCGATGCAACTAATTTTAAGATTTGATTTTACTGATAAACCATTCTAAACATAATAAACATTTTCTTATTTAAAGAACTGACGTCGCTACAATTTTGTGTCAATAAACCTTTTTTCTTTATAAATACCAGAGACGTTACTCTAAAAATCGAAATCTGACATCTAGAATCGAATGCATTGGTTACTTGGGAATAAAAATCATCATAAATTATTGACATGTGTTTCAAGTTCGATTGACAATTGTTTCAAGTCCGTATCGATTAATTCGCTTTAATCGATGTTTTTAAGCAGTTTACCACCCTATGAAGATAAAATTGATAGACGTCAAATGTTGCCTATTAAATTGGCTCAACTATAATTTGTAAAATTGTAAAACTGACATGATTAAAAAGAGCAACTATGGATTTTCTTGTCGATTCTTCTCCGTAGATACTGCTTTCCGAATCAGTGGTAAATGTTAAAAATATTTACCTAATGACGTTTCAAAAGTGCTTCTAGAAGAAGTCTAATTGAATAAATAAATGTTTGAGTTTGAATTTGAGTTTGAAATATCATGTAAGTTGATATAACCGAATAACCCTGTATAACCCATGTCAATGTTAAAGCAGACAGGTGTAGTATGAGAGACATGTGTAAACGCATTGAACTAGTTATTAAATGCATCTACAAATTCTATAGATATTATTTTTAAAATGAATAAAATATATGCATGGACTTTGATCTTATCATATCATCAAAATAAATCCATACTAATATTATAAATGCGAAAGTAACTCTGTCTGTCTGTCTGTTACTCAATCACGCCTAAACTACTGAACCAATTTGCATGAAATTTGGTATGGAGATATTTTGATACCCGAGAAAGGACATAGGCTACTTTTTATTGCGAAATATGTACCTACCACGGGCGAAGCCGGGGCGGACCGCTAGTATCTACATAATAAACTAACCTTGTTAAAGCAAGAAGGAATTATAGTACCTATAGTGTTTTTAGAAAATGTGCTAGCAGCTTTTGCGACATTCTTTGGGTACCTAATTATTACACTCCTATTTATAAAAAAAAAAAAATAAAACTAAATAGTGAATACAATAAAATATAGAGTCTGTCAAATTAGTTGGTACACGGTAATTTCGAAAATTATCACTGACGACGTTAAGAATAGACCACATGTTGTGCATAGTTGTGCACAATTTTGAATATGCATATTCAAAGAAATATTATCGGACGCATTACATCAAAAACTCAATTTATGTAGGTATTTATACACTTCAAAATATAATTATTAATTACCTGCCAAATATTTCCATATCATAAATTATTTTGTTAAAAAAAATTCAAGAAAAAAATAATCTACAAGAATCTTCTGTTTCGTGGACGCAAATAAATACAGTATTGTAAACAAAGGTTTAATAATGGCAAAAAGGTGAATTAATTTCACTCTCGTAAGCAAAATGGTTCATGTTTTTATGTTAACGCCTCTTGATGTGCAAAACTTAAAGGGAAATTAATAAAATGTTTAGGTATTTCGTAATCAAAACTTATTTATAGATATTTTGTAGACATCAATCTAATATTAATGATTTTTTACAATTCTCTTCTCACTCTTATAAATCTAGTTTACCAGTTAATTTTGAAATTAGGTTTGATTTCTGTTTATTTTCGTTTCTTTTACTGTGTTTTCCTGTGTACATACTATTAATAGACAAATTTTTTATACTATATAAACCATTTTTCTGAAAATACTCAACTTTTAGGTGTTGTACCTACTAGCATCTCAATTAAAAAAGCAAGTAGGTAGATAATATTGTTAGTAGCTTCAGTTTTATTTTTTGTGTGTTCTACTATCATCATATTATCTAAATTGTACCTATAGGGACGGTAATTAATTAATAAACTTTATAAAGACGTGCAATATACATAGTACATAGGTATCTCTACATAGAGAAAATTAAAATTGTATCATTAGCGTTTTAAAGTTTAATATTCAGAGTAATGTCAGATTCTATTAACATAATTGATTTTGTATGCATGTATGTACACATAATAAGATATATAATTAACTATTCTATAACACTTTCAGTCTAAAATTTTGAGGAATTTATAAGATCATCGAGAACAATCTACAGGATACGCGGAGAAATAGCGCTAAGCGCACATCCTTCCTAAGCTTATGCAATATATTTTTTTCCATACGTGCATGTTCCCAGACAGTAAGTATATAAATTATTAACAACAGCATCAGTTTTCATTAATAGTTTGTGTGTAGTCGTGAACGTGCGTTGCGAACCATCACCACGCTTTTCCTACACGAGTTTTCATTATTGAAATAAACAAACGCACATGGATTCTAGAACAGTCGTATGTATATTTTAGTGATAAGTTCATTGCACTTATTTATGCATTGCAATTTGTTAATCTATCTCTATTTTATATTGATAACTTATTTATTTACTATTTTTTTTTGCAATATAATTTTTTTATTATGACACTTACAGCTTGCGATATTTGACCCTTAGAGAATTTATCACTTATGCACTTATGATATCAAATGCTTTCGAAATAGAATCTTATGATATTCATATGATATCTTATTGCTTGGTTTTATCTTTTTGTTTATAACAGATCACTTGAACTATGACTTCTTGGACCGTAATGATAATGTACAAGAAATTGCATCCTTAAATTATAAATTTACTATGGCTACATATTTGGCAATAATTTGTATAATTTATTTGTCACCTTTAGCACCTGCATAAAAATATTAATAAAGAAATTAAAAAATTATAATAAATTTATGGATTAAACACATGCATATATAACAAAAAAATATAACTAATTTAAGATAAGCAAAGCTTAAAGTTTCTCATCGAACTTTTTCAAACGCAGTGTGCCTGCGTTACAAAATATAAAGGGGTTTAAGGGCAATAATCACTTTTTAATTTGAAATAGTAGTATACCTATTATGTTTAAGTTTATGAACATTCGATTTAAATTACATTTTTTCAAATCTTTTTCGATATTTCCATTTGGTATTAACTTAGTTAAAATTGAAATGGATACAAGTAGATATTTGAAAACTAAAGAGAGAAAATACACTCAATATATTTTTCGAACATAACTATGTAATTTTAATATTAAATGATTACGTACCTTTTATTTATTATATATTTTTTTCTCTTTCAGTTACTCTTCTGTCTCGCCATGTTTTTAGCCATACTTGCAACAGCTGCAGCAGGGTAAGTTACAATTTATAAACGTTTTTCTCTCGGGAATAATACACTCATCTGCAGCTTTTGTAAGATTCATTAATTTGAATTTGATATTTTTGCTTTTATGGCATTCAAATGAAATGAAATGAAAAATATTTATTTGGATGTTTTATTAATTTATAAAGAATAGAAAAAAAATTGCGTCCCGCCTCGTGATCGAATTTTTTTATTAAGTATTTATAAATTTAAAGATTCATTGATAGTGGTCGAATAGTTTTTAGGTTTACTTGTAGAGAATATTGAAAATACAATGCTTTTTTTCTTTATGATAATACTTAAGGAGGTAACATTTTTGATTGAATCAATGACTGACGAACCCAATTTAATAAACATATTCTTTGGGTAATTTTAAATAGATACTAGAAACAATATATTATCATTAAGTATAATTCATATACTTACTTAACATTTATATAAAGAATCAAAGCGACTATACTAAAAAAGTGTAACTAAACTAAAATAATCTTACCTCTTTATGATAAAACTGTTCATGCCTTGATGACTGAGGTCAATAGATAATATTTAATAATAGGTACCAAATTATCCATTAACACTTTTCAGTTTTCTATATACATAGATAGCTACAAGAACCTTTATTCGAACTCAATTATGGTAGTATTATACCTATTGTTAACCTTCCTAAACGCCCATTAAACACAACATTCTAAGCGAAAATAATCTAAAATTATCAAATGTACGCATAAACAATTGATAAAATAGATAACAAAAACGAAAAATCGAAACGTAGCTTTCTCCCCAACAAAACATTAGCCGGCTATAAAATATCGTTACAAATATGATATCATACATTGTAATTCCACGCTCGTTATAATAAAATTATAGGCGTATATATCAGGAAAAGTGGTATGGTGTACCTACACGCAACATGCACAATAAAACCGACAAACGGTTCGGTCGAGCGTTGAGGAAATGCGTGCTTTTCTATTTTCTTGTTAAGCTGATTGTAAACTTTCATTTTTGTTTCATTCAATAATCTTATTATGCAATGCGTTTACATGTATATGAATATGTAGATCTGATATATGTTTATTGATATATGTGCATGTTAGACGTAATATTCAAATAGTTAACATACAAGTACCTACTTCTTTATAGATTAAATATATGTATTAATATAGATGGTAGGATACCGACCTTGTTTGCTGCATTGAAAAGAAACTCTTTCCAGTCCCAGATCTTGCTTTAAACATTTGACTCAAATATGTCTTTGAGTTCGCACTATCAACATATCTTATATAACACTTTCATCCATTTTATGCAATCCTTTGAAAATTTATTAAATATTTTTTATTTATTTTTTTTTTTGATTACCCACAGCCGCACCAAAAAGGTGGTGATCCACGTGCCGTACAAAGTGAAGAAGATCAAACACACGCACACAGTTTACAAGACGGTCCACCACCATCACAAACACCATGACCTCTACGACCATGGCCTCGCGCTACCCACTGAGGAGCATGAGCATTTCCACCACGTGCTTCTAGACGAGCCCACTGGTCATGGCCAAGTGCTGCCATCTATGGGCTTCCCGGAGTATTTGCCTGATGTGCCGATGGATGAGACGGAGCTATCGGAGTTGGAAGACCTGCCAATTCCGACGCGCCACGTGTTCTATAAGAGGGAGAAATGTGAGTATAGTATAGTATAGTATCTACTGGTTATGGTCGTTTTATGTAGGCAATGGTATGATAGTTATGAAGAGGAGAAAATGGATATAGATTAACAAGATTTGTGGTTGGTTAATTAAATTTTCTTCAAATTAGTTCAGTACCTATGTTTTTAATTAGGGTCAACATATAAAATTACCTAATTTAAAATTAAAAATACCAAGTAATAAAGTCGGCAATTAAGCATACTCATTGAATTTATTAGAAAATATATATATATAACAAAATGTGATAGATGAAAGATTAACTTTAAGGCATCCGATATAGGACAGCATACTCAGATCATCTTTCAGATAATCGAATTCCTGATACTTTTACAACGAAGATATCTACTAGAAAGTTCCATAAAAATGTGAGATGTTATATGAATAGTAATTAATAATTTAGAGAGACGTCATGTGACCCTAATTACACGCTTTATATTAGCTTCACCTGTATGTTTGTTTGTTTGTAACCGACTTCTTTGGGCGCGATTTTGACCCACTTTAAACGGCCAGATTTCGTTCAAACTTTGTAGATTTATTGAGGACCGATGACAATACACTAATTTGATAAAATTTTCTATTTTTTAGTTCGGTTTTCTATAAAAAGCGTGTTTTTTAGTTTTTTTAAACTATTATTATTTATACTGCGATGTTTAATCGATAACAAGCTAAGGTGTAGTAAGATCTATTAAGTACCTCATTTTGATAAAGGCCAAAGTTCTATTTTTTATTTCTGTAATTAACTAACATACATTACTTTTTACATAGGTAACTATATAAACAACTATATATCAATTTATACTATCAAAAAATATTTCTTATTATAATTTAAGAATAATAATTATATTTACCTTTTTTCAGAAATCATCTCACAACGGGAACTGAAATACAATTAAACCAAGGCTTCTTCTAAAATCTTTTTATCAGGGATTTATCCCTTGAACTATCTTTAACCACAACCAAATTAATGAGATTTATACTGTGTAGAATATATTAGTAATTATACCAAAAAATATTGTACAAAATAAAATTAAGATAAATTTTAATGCACGAAACTTAAAACTAACCAAAGACTGATGTATTTTATTGATTTCAACTTAAAAATAGGTATTTAATTATTTATTGTATTACCAATATCACATTTGTTACAATTTCTGTAATTTTTAGTTTAATACTATTTTAAGAATTAGTTTGATAGATACTTTAACTTTTTCATTTATTCTTTAGTTATATTATTCCCTATTTATTATTACGCAATAGCTGTTACATATTTCGATAGTTGTTATAAAACTGTTGTTAATTAAAATAATAGAAAAAATAATGCGTTTTTATTTCCCACATTTCCAAATTAAATAATTTATATCTTCCATTATGGAGTAAGTTATATAAAAACAATAATTAGTGTTAAGAGCGTTACCCTTCATAATTTACTATAATTTATTTAATTTACACCGTGGAGTACTTTTATGAGTCCTTACCTTAAAACTTACCTTAAACGGCCCACCAAGTCAAGTGCTGTGCTCCCTAACTTGCTCCTGAAATACTACTATGTACTTACTAAAATTACTAAAATTAAAAAAATATAGTACCATAAATTTAGTAATTATATATTTTGTATGATAAGTTTTCGTTCAGTCTTCTTTCCTCATGAAAATGATATTATACATGTAGATACTACAATGTTGTGTGTTCTACAAGGGTATCGATTTAGGAAAGCGTAATTACAAACAGAAATAATTCAAATGCATCGTACCAATAAATATACATAATAGCGCCTCCTAAAACTTTAATGACTAGCATGAGATATTTACAGAACCATCCCGGTACAGACAACAACGCAAGCAAATAAAAAATACTAGATATAATTATTGTTTATTCTTTTCGAATACCAGTGTAGTTGTGGTTTAAATATAATAATACATTAAAAGAAGATTTGAAGCTTAAACATGAATATTTGTGTTATTTCTTTTCCATTCAAATATATATAATTGGTTCTTATATATTTAAAATAATTAACTTTCACAAAAAAATAAATATTATGGTACTTACCTTAAATACAAACCAAATTACCTTAAATTACCAAAATGCCTATTCTTATATTTGTTATGAAAACAGATTAAAAAAAAGCTTATAAAAAGCAACTCATGTTGCTGACCGTATTAGGATAATTTATTTAACCCTTTTATCTCATCGATTTGTGTCTTTTTTATTGAACTTTGATTTTAATTGGCCAACTAATAATACCGTTCCCTTGTAATGGGTAAACGCCCACGTAGACTAATACAGTTATAAATTTTAAAACACATATTTTACTATCAGTCCTTAGTTTAATAACAGTTTTGACTATGATGAATTGGACACAAGACACATGTTAATACTTTATATTTTTAATATTTTAAATGTTATATTGGGACATGAATTAGGGAAGGAAGGAAATTAAACGTAACTAATTATTGTTAAATAGTTACTAGATATTTAGGAATCTATGGTATAACTTTAAATCGATTATAAATAATTACTTAACATTAAAACATAAATTCAAATAAAATAACACTGCTACGAAGAAGAGGTCATCAACCTTTCGTTATGGAATTTCAGCATAGCAACATCATCTCGAGACCATCTGTAATCCGACCGCAATATCTATTACGTAGTCAAGCACATCCGATTCAGTAATCGCCTAATTCAATATTTGCTTCCTAAATTGTAAAAATATGTATATAGTGACTAACTATTTAAGCAAATCATCATGTACAGATGTGGTATTATAGGCTTCGTACATATAATTAATAAAAAATATTTTTTAAATCTCTGTCTTTTCGCCCTTCCTATTTAATTTTATTGAGGGTTACCTTTAAATTTGTTCCGGTTGCCTGAAAAATTCACTGCTAAGTGATAAGGTCTAATACACTATACTGTGTTTTTCTCTAACATTATAACCAAATTTCCTGTATATTTATATTGAAGAGTTAAATAAATAACTAAATATTTTTGGATGGGTATAGTAGGATCCATACCTTATATTTTTATCCTGAGCATCCCGGCTTCGCCTGTGATATCTTGTCGAAGATTGGTCGTACCTCATTCTCAGAACTAACTCAGAAGCATCATGCAGAACACTATGCTGAAGATTATCCCACGACCACACAGTTTTACGTATGTATATAGAAAAGGAAAATAAATGGTCGCAACGCAAAAAGCGGTAATAAAAGATAATTTGCTTAAATAAAAAGTAGCTAAATGTAATTCCTAAAGGAAACAATAATAAATTCTATGTGATTGACTCAAAGTGGAAAAATTAAAATATATTCTTACCTTCAACATATCAAAAATTATTCAATGTCACATATCCGTTCTTTCTTTATAATATGGATATAACAAGTGGCATACAAGAGATGTACCTTACCTAAATACGCGGTCGATCTAAAAGTCTTATATTAGCTAGATATTACAAATTATTATTGAAAAGACCTGAATAGAAACCTTGCCTATCAATCACTGTGAAACCTTTCCCACGAATATCCATTATAGGAATTGTTGCGTATTCACAAAAAAAAACAATTCTATGTAAAAATGCTTTCAAAGTAACAAGTCCACTAACAATGCTAGGAAATAAGTGTCCCATTAACCGAAAAACTATTACATCGATGACGGAACCGATCTCATCTACGCAAAACGCAAAAGCAATCTAATAACTGTAACATGCAATAGTTACGGCATTCGTCGTGAAGCCTAATCGAATGCGTTGTTTTGGAACGCCGGCGAAATACTATTTCAAATAATACAAAAAACCACATCTCGATTTATTTCCTCGTCGGAAATCGAGTCCTATGTCATTAGAAATTAGAGCGGAAACGTCGCTATCGGCGATCGCCCCGCTGCCGATAATTGTGGTCTTTTTGTTGACATTACAGGTTTATTTAAGTGAAATTGGATAAATGTTCATCTCACCGTATTCCGCTGTCAATCTGTGTCTGGGCACCGTGGAAGTCCGATGGTTCTGGACCAAGTGTGAATAAAATGTGAATGTTGTTTACGAGTGTTGAATGCATTGAGTGCTTATCATGGATCTGTTGAGATACTTGTCGGTGCTTGTGATTTGTTTTGTGGATAGCCAAGCTGGTGGACATGGAGGAAAGCACCAGTAAGGCTATTGATATATGCAATCTTTGAACTATCAATATTTATCTGTGTATAAGTATTTTTAGCAATGCGCAGCGAATTTCATTATCTATTAATTGCAAAATTATCATGGCAATTTCTCTTAATCACAATGTATTGAATTTATATGTTGCGAATTTTATTACTATAATATTTGTATGGTGTCCTAAAACTGACTGACTAAATGGCAATTTTATTCTATGATAATCATTTTATTTATTTAAATTTCAGTGTCAACTTGAAGATCCATCTCCCCGAGTTTATACATCATGACCATCATAAGAAGGTGATAACTATTCACCATCATCATCACAAGCCAAAGAAGGAACATCACCATCATCATCATCACCACAAGCCACATATACCGTATGGCCATCATTACCATCACCACCATAAGAAAACTTCTACTCATGCAGTATCAAAAGGACATTCTAATCATCACGGCCACCAAGGACATGGTCACAGCCACCACGGTCACGGTCATCACGGTCACCATGGTCACCACGGTCACCACGGGCACGGGCATGAGCACAAGCACCATGACACACCGATTACTTACGACGCACCAGCAGTAAACTACGAACCTCCAACAGTAAACTACGAACCTCCTGCAGTAAACTATGACCCACCGAGCTACGACTATTCACCTCCTTCTTTTAATCACGACGTTAGTTCTTATACTCCCCCTGTATCAAGCATCCCTCGAACACCTCATGTGCATGGTGTAGTGCATACAGTGAAGCAGGTTAAAGTATTTGATTCCCTGCCAAACGCTTTGCCTGGAGCAACCAACGCAGGGGGACATAGTTACCAAGTAACAGAGGAAGGAAACGAAGATGACGACGTATTCACCTCAGTAAATGCGGTATCACAAGCGTTTCCCGGAACGTACGGCTTTGTTAAAAGCGCAGCAGAACAAAAAGACCCGTTCTCCTCGGTAGCTCAACCAACTTCCCAGACAAACGACCATAATCCATTTGCGAATGCTATCCAACCCACATCATATGCAAATTTAGAGACATTTACGGGGTCAGATCAAAATGAAGCATTTCCTTCCCATTCTGTTGAAAGTGATTTGCCAACGCAATTTTCAAGTTCAGGGCAGGGAGACTCTGGTTTGACCAGTTTTGATGAATCGGATGGTAATTTGATCGGCGGAGACATTGGCAGTCGAGCATTGTTGTCTACTTCTGGTGGATTCAGTGACGATACTCCGGTCACATTCTCAAGACAAGCTGGAATTCACCATACGATTAATACAGAAGGTATTCAAACCGTCGAATATTAAGTACCTTCACCAAAAAGGTTTAAGAAATTTTATACATAATGTTACAGATATTAATAGGAACTTAGTATTTATTGTAAGTGTTGCTAGATTTATAAGATATTAATGAGATATAATTTAACTAGAATTTAAGGCATATTGTTAATTTTATTGTTTATTTTTTTAAATGTATTTGTTGCCAAATTATTAAAAATATGCTATTTGTTTTCGTGTTTCTTTGTGACCTTAATTCTCAATTAACCTATTATTGAGACTAATAAGCTACCATTTTTAACAAAGCCTCTAACGCATAATATATTATTATGAACGATTATGTAACTCAACCAACAGTACAAAAATGGTACAAATACTTAAGCAAAAATTATTATCCTAGAAGCATCACTAATAATTATAGATAACTCCTTAAAAAGAGAATCCTTAATAATTAAATTTGAATTATTATTATACAACAGTGTGACAATATCAAGAACATTGACTGTTTAGTCGTGACCAAACCACTTATGTCATGAACCTACAATGTACACCCAAAAAAGTCAACCAAAACAAAATTCTTCACGCTCCACTTATAATGTTCAGAGTTGTGCAACAAATTATAACGTAACAATGGTGATAGGTAAATGATGCAATTATGCTTACTTTTTTATTTGTAGCAAGGAAGTAATGGGAATTACCTTTTATATAGATATGAAAGGGACAAGGGTACTTTTTTACTATATAATATTACGTCAGTGCTACCAATATTATTGATATTATGGTTATCCATAATACACGGTTACCACCAGAAGGAAGATACCCGGTCCGGAAAGGCTTACGTGGGGACAAAGGTCCAACACGCAGAGGCCCTTTAGAGAATTTTAACTATTATGGCTATTACTACGGGTGATGTTGTAACAGCCTATAAGATGAAGGGCGTAAATAACAAATTACGTAGAATAATGGTTATGAAATAAAAAAAATCATCAACCATCAACTTCCGTCTTTGTAGGGAAGGCTTTACACTTTCATAGTTTTAGTTTCACAACGTAGTGCATTTGCATCAAAATTCCCTTCTCTCTACTCTAAATATATGCATTTCGATATCAATAATTGTTTTTTTTTCTAATACAATATAGAAGAATATAAGCAATACGTGTTACATAACAACAGTACAAAATGATAAAACATGAAACGTTATAAACATTATAACTTACTTGATGTAAAAAGGTTTATCAACATTTGTTCCAGAAGCTTTCCATTTCTTTTTTGTGACATTAAAATACTAAGGGGACACGGTAAATTAAACACTACCGTGCAACGCCATTAGAAATCTACTTGCATTGTACATCATAGCAATTTCTGTAAGAAATAATATTATGTTTTAGTATAGTAAAGCCTAATAATTGAGAAATACCTTAAATTTAACCTTGTTGATATTATTAAAGTGAAACTTTTAGTACATCGTCTCAAACTTTTTGGTCTGTGTAGCGCATGTCGCGTGTATCGCGGCTGCCGAGTAGGTATACCTACTCGGCAGCCGACCGACACGCGACATGCGCTACACAAAGCAGTGTTCGGGACCGTTCGAACAGTTTCACTTTTACCGTGGTTTCATAAAACCACACAAAATTTTTTTATATATTGCTATGCAAATAATCTCGTTTTTGGTTATTAAAACACACAATTAACACACATAGATAATTATTTATTTCTGAAAATCTGTTAAAGAGAAAATCTAGTAACATCAATGTAATTTTTCAACACATTTAAATATTTTTCACTACTTTGGCTAATAGAATATAACAATCGAGAATAATTATTTTTTAATTAATCTTAAAGCTAAGATTCGTCCATAAAATACAAATTGTACGTCCTGCTTATTGTTCCATCCGAAAATATAATTTTCTCAAACACAACCTTTGTATTTTATGATAACGATATCCCTATATAAATCTATTTTTGTGCGTTTAGCTGTAACACATTTATTAATTCAACATTTTCAAGATAAATAGATAAAATAGTTTGTTTTATTTTATTTATTTATTTTATAATTTTACTAAGAATTATCTTTATGAATTAACCTATTACTATATAATACTTATACAGTCAATTCCTTTTGCAATGGCATTCCAGTTTTATTAATGTGTTAAAGAAAAATAAAACAGTAAATCAAAGGGGCATACAAATACTATATTTCATTTAAATAATAAAATCATTCCATTTGCTTACAAACTTATAACTGGATAGAAATTGCATAATGGATGATTTTGTAAGACCAAGTTGAGAATTATATTTAGATTAAAAAATAAATAAAAGGTTATACAATATATTAATACATATTATATAGTATTTGAGAGTTATTGACAGGGGTAATTTAAACCCGAAAATATGTTAATTACAGCCACATCCTTTGACTTGTTGTTTTATTATTTAACTATAGTAGGCATTATTGTTATTTGCGTTACAGTAATTATATTTTTTTTATAAAGAACAAACATCACATCTTATTTGTTTTATAGATAATACATATAGAATCAATTCCTTCAGCAGGTGCATTTCTTTTTTTTTTTATAAACCAATAAAGCAAAGGGGCATTCAAATACTATATTTCGTTTAAAATCATTCGATTTGCTTACAAACTTATATAACTGGATACGACACACACCGAATGATTTTCAAAGACTGAGTCTAGAATTGTATTCAGATAAAAAAAAAAAAAGTTAAAAGGTTATTGTATATAGTATTTGAGAGTTATTGACAGGGGTAAATAAAACCCAGAAAAAAACAATGTTAATTAGCGCCACACTCTTTGACTTATTGTTTTATTATTTAACTATTTATTAACAGGAATTAAATTGTTATTTGCGTTACAGTAATAATGTTTTTAATAAATAACAAACATCACATCTATTAGATGTGATGTTTGTTTGGATTGTTGTTTTTTTTTTAATTTGTATTTTTAAATATTGTGCGCTTATAGGCTATCCTTATATCTATTTACTTGTTGTCCGCCCCGGCGTCGCCTGTGGCACTCAGGGATCACGTCCATCCAACGGAAGAATATTTGAAATCGGTCTATTGAGATAAGAGCGTTCGAACATACAAGCTTCATAGATAATACTTATATAATCAACTCCTTCAGCAGGTGCATTTTTTTAATAAACCAATAAACCAAAGGGGCATTAAAATACTATATTTTTGTTTATAATCATTCGTTTTGTTTACAAACTTAGAACTGGATATAAATTACATAACGAATGATATTGTAAGAGCAAGTCGAGAATTATATTTAGATTAAAAAAAAAATAAAAGGTTATATTATATAAACTCAAACTCAAACTCAAACTCAAACATTTATTTATTCAATTAGACTTCTTGCAGAAGCACTTTTGAATCGTCATTACATTCTTTAAATTTACCACCGATTCGGAAAGCAGTATCTATGGAGAAGAACCGGCAAGAAACTCCATAGTTGCTCTTTTAAAGTCATGTCCATATACAATATAATTTTACATTACATGTTACTTACATCTAACTACATAATATTATATATTATCATAATATGCCAAAGAAC
The DNA here is from genome assembly GCA_907164685.1 of Colias eurytheme. Classification (NCBI taxonomy): domain Eukaryota; kingdom Metazoa; phylum Arthropoda; class Insecta; order Lepidoptera; family Pieridae; genus Colias; species Colias eurytheme. The sequence goes on along the minus strand of CAJQZN010042466.1, from coordinate 35,160 downwards.
TGTCCTGTTATTCTTACGCGACAACCCTCCATGGATTTTCATCTTCCATATATTCCTTAATGCTGTAGTAGGCTCTCTGAACTAATACATTTTTTAAATAAGTTTTAAATTTAACACTACTAAACTCTTTAATACTATGAGGAATTCTATTGTAAAAACGTATACCTTGGCCCATAAATGAATTTTTAACTTTAGCTAACCTATAAAATGGCATTTCAATTTTATTTCTATTCCTTGTGCCATAACAGTGTCTATCTCCTACTTTTGTGTGTAAATCCGCGTTTTTGTGTACATGTAAAACATTATTAAATATATACTGTGATGGTACAGTGAGTATACCAATATTCTTAAAGAGATCTCTTAGTGAGTCCCGAGCACGTAAATTATATATAGAGCGTATGGCTCTTTTCTGTAATATAAATATAGTTTCTATATCTGCAGCCCTGCCCCATAGTAGAATTCCATAGGACATAATGCTATGAAAGTAACTAAAATAAACCAATCTAGCCGTATCTTCATCGGTGAGATGCCTTATTCTTCGAACTGCATATGCAGCTGAGCTGAGCTTAGCAGCGGTGGTGGCAACATGGGTCCCCCATTGTAGCTTCTCATCTAGTGTCAAACCAAGAAAAACAGTAGACTCGACAGGGTATAATACCTCCCCGTTTAAAATGATATCCCTTTTGACCTTTTTTACATTTGGAAGGATAAACTCTACACAATTTGTTTTTTTTGCATTCAATAATAAATTATTAGCATTAAACCAATTAGATATGCGTAAAAGAGCAGAGTTTACTTCGTCAACATTTGTGTCATATCTATCCACATTAAATATTAATGAGGTATCATCTGCAAACAGTACTATTTCACACATATCCTGCAAATAATAAGGTAGGTCATTAATATACACTAAGAACAAAAACGGTCCTAAGATAGATCCCTGCGGAACACCAATGTTAATCGGCGCACCGCAAGATTTCTCTCCATTAACAACAACGGTCTGTACCCTGTTCTGAAGATATGAAGCTATGAGGTCCTGAGATAAACCTTTGATACCATAAAAATTTAGTTTCCGTAATAGAGTGGAATGTTCTACACAGTCGAAAGCCTTAGAAAGGTCGCAGAATATCCCCAAAGCATTCTTTGAATTTTCCCATGCTTTATATATATGTGACAAAAGAGCTATTCCAGCATCAGTGGTAGAGCGCCCCCTTGTAAAACCAAACTGTTTGGCGTGCAGTAAACCATTTGAAACAAAATGACTACATAATTGGTTTAAAATCAATTTCTCGAAGACTTTGCTCAAAGTTGGTAAAATAGAAATAGGCCTATAGTTATTACAGTCTTCTTGGTCACCGCTTTTGAATAAAGGAATAACTTTACTAAACTTTAATAAATCAGGGAATATACCACAGTCACAACATTGATTAAATATAAACGCTAAATGGTTGGCAATGTTTTCTATAATATTATTTACTAAATTCACAGACATTCCCCAGAGATCACATGTTTTTTTTAAGTTTAATGTTTTAAAAGTTTTAACAATTTCATCTGCAGTCACATGTCGCAATTCAAATAATACATTACACTCCGCAACATGGTCCCTCAAATAGGACTCCGCAAGCACTGATGATGAATTTAATTTTTTAGTAATACTAACAGGGACACTACTAAAGAAATCTTCAAAAGCAAGCGCAACATCAGCACTTTTGTCAATTACCCTGCCAGCATTTACAAGTTTTATGGTACTATTTGTCCGGCTTTTGCCCATTTCACCATTAATAATTGTCCAAACAGTTTTAACTTTGTTATCAGAGTTGCGTATTTTATCTCTGACATATAGACACTTGGCAGTGAAACAAACTTTTTTAAAAGTTTTTGAATAATTTCTAACATAATTATGGAATGACAAGTCTTTGTTATATTGCTTCATGCCATATAACTCATATAGAATGTTCCTGCATCTGTGTATACTAGGTGTTGCCCATTGACTAAATGGTAAATCCTTGGTGATACTTAAAGATTTAACTTTAAATATTTTTTTAAACTCATTATGAACTAAATTAAAAAGATTTGTAAACATTTCACAAGGATTATTATAAAAGGATTGATCATTCAGGTTAGGCAGTTTATTATTAATATTATCTCTAAATTTATCAATGCCTTTTTTAGTTATAGGCCTAACATTAATTCTTTTAAACTTAGGTATGCAATCCCATTCCAAAACTACTTTCTGGCCACAGTGATCTGAAGTCAGTATATTGAGGATATTTTTTTCTAGACAGTTGCAATCACAGTATATATTATCAATACAAGTTGCAGAAGTAGGTGTAATTCGTGTGGGTTCATCAAAAACTTTATACAGATTAAATGAGTGAAACAAATTAACTATTCGTGTTGCCGTCTGTGTGTGTGAAAGTAAATCAATATTAAAATCACCACATACTATTACCTTCTTTTTACTCCTGCCTAAACGCTTTAATGTTTCTTCCATGACTGTCTCAAACATATTATAGTCACTGGAAGGAGGTCTGTATACGCAAACAATAATATAACGCTCAAGCTCAACACAGGACAGTTCAATGGTGCGTTCTACAGAAAGACTTACAATGTCAGTTCGTTCTTTGCATTTAACACTATTGTGAACAAAAATAAGAGAACCTCCATGAATAGCATGTGCCCTATAGTATATACTTTTTAATTTATAATTATCAATATTTAATAACAACTGACATTGTTTAAGCCAATGTTCTGTTACACAAAATATTTTTATACTATTATGATTTAAAAATAATTCTATTTCTAATAATTTGCTAGCCAAGCCTTGAATATTTTGATGTACAATGGAAAAAGGCTGCTTAGCTGTTGTCTTACATACTAGTTTAAATCTAGCTTAGGGCTAGTTTGTCCGTCAACACTTAACCTCGGTTGATGTATATAATTACTACTACATAAAATTATAGTAGATCGATGATCTGATACCAAACATGTACCAGACTGGTTAATAATTTTATATGCTATTAACATAGCAAGTTCTCTCTTATATCTAAATGGCAGATACACTGTATTCCTTGTCAAGCAAAAAGATTTTGTACATGAATTTATGTCAAAATATATAAATGCATCACTATGATGATTTGTTAAATTATATAATTTTAAGTTAATGTTATAGATAAATCTATATTGATTTTGTGTCAAACCAGGCAAATATGGTAATGTACACAACATAAATTTGCATTTTGTCTCACTACTAATTTTCAACATTTTTTGAAATCCTATATCAATGTCATGTTTTTTTAGATTAAGACTATCTCCATATAATATAACAACAATGCTATTTTCATTAAAACTAAAATTATCTAATGAATTCATGATATATGTAAATGAACTATTAGGAGTACAAAAATTAGTTACTTTATGCCCTAAGTTGTTAAGCAAAGCGCCAAATCCCTGACCAATGTTATAATATATAGTATTTGAGAGTTATTGACAGGGGTAATTTAAACCCAAAAAAATGTTAATTACAGCCACATCCTTTGACTTGTTGTTTTATTATTTAACTATAGTAGGCATTATTGTAATTTGCGTTACAGTAATTATATTTTTTATAAAGAACAAACATCACACCTTATTTGTTTTAAAGAATCAATTCCTTCAGCAGGTGCATTTCTTTATTATATTTTATTTTTTTTATAAACCAATAAAGCAAAGGGCCATACAAATACTATATTTCGCTTAAAATCATTCGATTTGCTTATAAACTTATAACTGGATACGGCACATACCGAATGATTTTGTAAGACCAAGTCAAGAATTATATTTAGATTAAAAAAATTAATAAGGTTATATAGTATTAGTTATTGACAGGGGTAATTAAAACCCAGAAAAAAACCTTGTTAATTAGCGCCACATCCTTTGACTTATTGTTTTATTATTTAACTATTCATTAACAGGCATTATTGTAATTTGCGTTACAGTAATTATATTATTTATAAAGAACAAACATCACATCTTATTTGTTTTATAGATAATACTTATAGAATCAATTCCTTCAGCAGGTGCATTTCTTTTTTTTTATAAACCAATAAAGCAAAGGGGCATACAAATACTATATTATTGTTAATAAATCATTCGATTTGCTTACAAACTTATAACTGGATACGACACACACCGAATAATTTTCAGAGACTGAGTCTAGAATTATATAGGTATTAAATTTTTTTAAAGATTAAAAAAATATTATATAGTATTTGTTAGATTATCATTGACAGGTAATTGATACCCAAAAAATAATAATTTATTGTATGAAGTGCGTTCCTATGCCTTATTGGTTCGTTTTTATTTATTTTTTCTTATTAAATATTTTACTATTTAATAGGAGGTAATATTGTGATTGACGACTACAATATGTTTCATAAAGGACAAAGATAACACCTAATGTGTTAGAGTTTTTTTTTTGCTTTTTTTTTCATATTTTTATTTCAAATAGTGTCCGTTTGAATTCCGTACGTAGGCCAAAAATATAATATCATTGGTTATCAAAAACCAGTAGATTTTATCAGAAAAATATTTATTTTCGTGACGGACAACATTTGAGCACATAGACAAAAAATATTCTAGAAGTAAATATTTTATTTATCCTTTTTCACAACAGTCTTACATTTAATAAGATATTCATTCACACAAACATGAAAATACATTCAAATATGTTATATTATGTAAATAGATATACAAGACTACTAGTAAAATATTGTACGTAGGATGGACAACTTGTTTCACCTTATTTGTGGGAAAAAATAAATTGCTTTTGATAATTAAATTTAGGATATCAAAAATTGCTCACTATATGTCTTTAAATATTATACGAATTATGATAACAAATACTTAAAATTAATTAACAAAAACAATTGAATAAGTTGTGAAACGAAGCCGAACACAGTAAATCTCACTATCTTTCCAAATTGATCTAACGATCTAAAAGTACAATTTTTCAAAAAGTACAAGAAATGTATACAAGTTTAAATTAACTGTACAAAATACATTCTTGAAGATATATCACATTAGATTTCCAATAATGATTAACCATGATATTTTATGGGACGCTTAACTACAGCGGAGGTCTATAAACCCTCTGATAAAGCTGTAAATCTCGATAGTCTTAAAATATCATGGGACTCTAATAGGTACAAACCTATCAAGTAAATTTTATAGGTTTACAAGAAAAACAGTTGTCATTAATTAATGATCATTACTACTTTACTGATCATTCTACAATATGCATAAAGTAATATGAAATTTATACAAATTTAAAATCAGTCAAAAAGAGAGAAGGGAAGATTGCGATATCTTTCAAGCCTTGAATTCGGATAGATATACTAAATCAGTCTGTAGGGATCAAAAGATATCTAAATAGGTACATATTATGTCCTACTATTTACCACGGTAACAACAACATGAAAATTGATTATATTTAATAAAGAACATGCAAAACTATTAAAATCTTAGTGTCCATTTCACTGGTCACTGCTGATAACTGCAACGGTGCGCCAAGTGCTTTCAAATTATCGCGTTTTTAAAAATGTTTTGTAAAAGTCTATTAACTTGGCACATAAAACGCGAAGAACGGCTATGGTAACCGTGGAGCACTTGACGATGTATGTAATGGTACGATTTAAATCAGCAATCAGTACCACGTCCATTTGGATTTCGTGGGATTCATTCGGATATACTGGACAACACCCAACAGAATTTAGAAAGATTCAAACGCGCACACTGAGCGCGTCTTTTAGGGTGTGTAGTTTGATGACATTGAAATCTATCAACGTCTATATTTTTTCAGATTTGCTGAAATTCGTAGCGATTTATGGAAACATTTTCTAAATCGGAGGATGTGGATCCAGTCATTAACGCCAATTAGTGAGTTGATTTCCGTCAGATGCATTGCGATGTAAAGCAATTTATTTGATTTTGGGAATTCATTCGTTTACAAATCCGATATCATGATTGGATGTTGACTTTAGTGAGATTCATCTGATTATGCATTAGGCGTGTGAATTCAGAAACTGTTCATCGACATAGATTAGGGTTTAGAGCAGATCATCTGGATTTTGGTATGTAGATATTAAGTTAGTGTCATTGGATATTTTGAGGTATCTCGTGAGGTTCCTTGATGGAACTGGTTATTCTTTGGTGTATTAATATCCGTGTTCGCTGTACTCATCACCGGAGGTCAGGGCGTAGCCCCCGTGGTCGCCACCTTCGAAACTCACTGGACTATCGTGGCCGTGACTTTCTTCGGCTGCGTGCCATCCGTGACCTGGGGGTAATAAAATATTGTGATAGAGTTAATAAAAATATAATCATTTGAAACGATCATTGCGTTTGTTCACTTTAATTGCACGCCTCATAAGCGAAGCGTTGAGGTGGGTACTACTGTCACTTCGCGCAAAACATCTGATTTTTCAAACTTAACATGTCTTTATGTATCATACATTGCACTTGTAAGATAATACATACACACACATATTAAGAAAAAAACACTATTTTTAACATTCATGATATTTTTGATGTCATTTTTGTTATTTAAACTAGTTAAAAAACAGTTTAAAAAAGTTCTGTCTTGGACGTCCGTGTGTCTGTATGTGCGGATCCTTTTTCTTGTTAACACGATAGCGACCGAAATACTTTACTAATCGAGTCTTTTTTTTCTCTTACGCTTGAGTATGCTCAGGAATAGAACCCTTTCATTTTTCAGGGTCTGATTCGATGTGGTTTAATTGTTATTAAATAAACAAAAATAATAATTAATAAATAATTATTAAAAAAAAATTATGAGGCGTGCACTTTTGGATTTTCCAAATTATTGGTGAACTATGTTTAACTGATACGATTGATTTTGTCATACAAAACGTAACCAAAGAGGTTACCATCAATAGTTCCTCATGGATATTCCCAAAATAATATACCATCATACCCTTTAAAAACGACGTTTCTTTACCTCCTCCGAAATGTGGCGCTGCCTTGGGCTGGCCGTAGGTGTAGCCAAGCACTTCATAGTGATCATCACCGCCGCCCCCGTGCTTGTGGTGGATGTGCTTGACGATGGTATGCTTGTGGTGATGGTGCTTCACGAAGAGCGGCACGTGGATGATGACCTTCTTGTGGCCGCCGCCGCCGCCCGCCAGGATCAGCGTCGTCATCGCGGCCATGCAGGATAGCAGCAACTGAAAGGAGAGGTTATTGGTGTTTTGCTCTCAAGGTTGAAGGAGTGGGATAGGTAAGTTGTAACGGGTGATTTTTATTTTTATTTAATAAAGTCACATGTCTGACAAAAACAATGTTAATTTATATGCTTCATAGTTTTATAACAAAAGCCCGATTATGTTAACGCCGTTGAAGTCTTTTGTTTGAAGATGTTGTTTTATTATATATTTTTTTAAATAGATACATATCTAATATTATTTTGACCTATTAGGTATTATAAGTACCTACTGTTTTGTCACTATTTCTAAAATTAAAAAAAAATTGTAATAAAAGTATAATATTTAGATTAAGAAATCAAGAATAACGCAATGCGACTCGGAATGGTACATATTATTTAAATAAAAAAAATAAATAAATAAATAAATAAATAAATAATAAATAATAAATAAATAAATAATAAATAAATAATAAATAAATAAATAATAAATAAAAATAATTTTTATAAGTACATTTCTTTTAAATAATTCCCGTGCAAAAACTATAAACACACGAGATAAACGATTGTCACACAAAACCCAATTACACAATACTTCCTCGATAAGTTCCAAGCACTTTCTATTAAAGGAAAAAACTATGTTTTGCCTCTCACTTCGTTCCTTTGCTTTATTTTCATAGCTAGATGAGTTTTGTAATAACAATCAGCCGTTCAGTGATTTGCTTCCGGTCTTATATCTCGATTGTTGAATGTACATGTACTAGTGAAGTTCCGTGAAGTTGATGTAGGAATATCAATCGATGTATACAGTATATACGCTTTTTGGGTAAGTAGGTGATCAGCCTAATGTCTACCAGACCGAAACATTTTTTGTCCCTACCGAGAATTGAATTCAGAACCCTTAGGAACCACGCTAGCGCGTTAAGCACTGTACCAAGGAGGTCACATACGTATACTAGATGCATCAAATTATTATTAGTTAAGTGACGTATGTACGTACCAACAAAGTGCATACTAGTGTAAATGTTAAAACCATTGACTTATACACGTTTTTATATCTCTTATTGTTGTTAATACTGAATATAGCTATATTGGAAAAGATGATTTCAAGATACGTCGGAATTTTTAACAGAACACATTGTTCAGTATTTATAGAAAGACTTTTTCTTTTTGACAATTTATCTATGGACCGTATATTTATTGACGATTCAAAAGTTGTAATCCTAGTCGAATGATAAAGTTTAAATTAATTTATCTAACATTCAATATCAATAAAATAATTCCGATAATCCCTAAATTATATTCGGTATTAGTAAAAAAATAAACGCACCCATATATTTCATCTATAGTTATCATGTATATATATCTTTGAATGCATTAAAAATGTAGAAATACTACAATATTAATAAAAGCAGGAAACAATTAGACAAAGATTCTGAAATCGGATATCGGATCGTACCATGTGAAAGGCGCATATATTTTACTTATCTCGATATCGGATCGGTCGTCCGACACTCGATCGGATAATGTGGAAACGCTTACAATAAAATATTATCTGTAAAAATTAGTATCAGAATTTATCACTCTGAATAAGTGAACTGTATAAATGTAAAATTTTTTATGTAACAATTCGCATTCGGATACAATCTAATTAGCTTTGTATTTTGCAAAGTTTTATAAGCCAATAAAATAATATACACGAATAAAAATAATTAAATAATCTATACGGATTGATATAATATATGATATACATCGTATCGAAGAAAATAACTATTCAAAGTTTATGCAAAAAATCACTTACTACTTACTAGTGAGTTGTAAGTAATTTTATTTATATGAAAAAACCTGTAGAAATTTAAATTCACTTTAACTCGTCCACTTTAATTTCACTTCATATTTTTTACACTCAGAACACTAAATATCTAATTAAAATGACATTTAAATTCAACTGTTGCCTCATGAAAATTATGAAGACAATAGATATCTACATCAAATTCTTTATTTATCAAGGGTATATAAGGATTAAAAATTCATAATCACTGTAACTATCGAAACCAACAATAAAAAAACAAGGCACAAGAAAACATGAAGTGGCTGGAAAAACACAATGTTTATGAATACGCAAAGCAGATCACGCATGCAAGTCAGTAAACGTGGAAGCTCACTCACCAGGTATTTGCTGGACATGATGAGGAGCGGAACAAGACCAAACGTTAGTACTGTTAGACAGAGTGTGATAAATAAATTTTAACATTACTTCCTTTTATATTGCAACGTGCTCGCGTTTCGCGAGAGTGCTTCTCGTCGGCAATCTTATCTGCGCCTATCCATGGCAATACACAAAAATCTATCTTATAATGAATGCAAAAAACTCAAAATTCCGTATCAGAAATGTTCGATTAAAACATCGTTAATATCAAAAATGCCGTTCAAAAGACAATCTAAACGCTCGAATAATAGGTTCATTGTCGGATATTTTGCGATACGTTGACACTTGTTTGACACTATTCACTAGAATTTCTGTTCGTTAGTGCCAAATTGATATTCGATATAGGTTCATATCACATAACTAAGAAAAATTAAAAGAAATGGAAAAAAGTAAAAATGTGTGATCAAATAAAGAGAATGTGTTGTAGACAAAAATAGACGACCGAACCTAAATTGCATGAACGTAATAAAGAAACAATATAAATGTGGCATTGTGGCATCCCTCGTTCGAGAGCATTCGATATTAAAACAATTGTTATTGAAAGCGACATCGCAGACGACAGTATGAGCAAAAAGAACATTTTACAATAGTTGAGTAAGAAAGGAAACATTATGCTAAGTACCATTGTGAAGACAGCCGTTAACATGATGTATGAAAATTAATTTCCTTTGTGTGCAAATGATGCATTTGTAGATAATCATAAAAACATTATCATCTGAAAAGCGTTCACGCATTGCAATCTGTACGGAAACAAAACGACATGCTAGTGTGATCTGAATCCATCTCATGATAAACACTCTCACTTTTGAAACCATTCCACTTAAGGTGTAATCTAATAAGTATAAAACAATTTTTCATTGAAAGGTTTACGTAAGGTTTTTAGAAAGAATTTGATGATATAGGTACGTTTTTTACGAAAATAAGAGTATTTGCTTTGTCATGCGTTATGTTGAAATTCAATTTTATTTTAAAAAGAGAATATTATGAGAACCAAAAATATTTTTTGTGCGTTGATTTTATGGTTACGTCCGCAACGCTTTTTTTCCCCTATGTTTATAATTTAACTACAAATTAATAGTTACTTACCTTCGTGTAGAAGTTAATCATTTTCGTAGTCGTGTTTTGTACCTGTGTAGAAAACATATATTAAAATCCAGAGAACTCGGTTTTTAATAATATTAATAAAAACTTGCAAATAAAGGTGATTGAAGGAGATGCATAGAAAATCCATTTTAGGGGTCTAAGCTAAAAAATGAACAAATAATTTTCATGCGTGAAACAATCATGACCGGATTGGTCTTTCCTAATACTATAAATATAATATTCCTACTACTATAAGTATAAGATAACTTCAAGAAACGTACCATGTTCCCTCATAACTTCAAGCCTGCCGGTGAACCTATAGCTAAAAGAATATCTAAGCAATGCCTGATTAGATTCTTGTTAATACTTTGATAGCATTTATATCGCCTTTCGCTTTATACACAAATAATACAGAGATAATAACTTTATTTTAAACATTCGCAGTTCTTATTATACATTCTTATACCTACACGAAGAAACGTCACTAAGTCTTGAAATTGTGTTAAGAAATCGTTTATTTTTTTAATAACAAAAATAACATTAACAATTTAGTTACAGGATTTCAGGAAGTGTACATGTTTTGAGCTGAAATCATTTTTTAAAAGATTCACGAAAAATTATCTTCAATTATTAAGATGATTTTATGTAAGTTTTTATATTGAACAAATTTTAACATCCGTAAGTAGCGCGTAGCAATAGAAAACAAAAATTAGTGACTTTTCTTACTCCATACTCATCTAGCTCAACATAGGTGTTATATTAAAATTACCTGTAATTAGACCCAAACACAGACCATCCACATTGAGTGCTTGTTTCAATCTATGTCTTCGTTATTTGCCACCCAGCTTTGGTTTCTCGTCGTTTCAACAAAGAATGCACAACTCTTTGTGATAAAATGCTTCGCAATGAAGTATATGAAGTATAGAAGAAGTTTTTAAGAAACGTATCGATAAAGTAGTACCCAAAGATAGAGATAGAAATGGGGTTTTATTTAAAGCTTATACATATTATTGTGTTTTGTGCGCTTGTTTCAGTCACTTAAAGCTTAGTCCATCCTTGTATAATTGTCTGGAAATTTGAGATGTTTGTAATAAATGTATATCTTTTAAATTTGAAATAGAAATTGTAAAAGATTCAGGCTTACGCGTATCTTTCTTTTTTGGCAACAATTTGGAGGCGGCTTTGCCTTTACGCGTGAATTTGCTGCGTGTGTACTTCGCAAGGTTGATCTTCCACGTGACTCTTTTCCCTAAAATGTTTAAAACGATGATGATTTACTTTATCTACTATGAATTAATATTTTATAATAAATAAGCGATAACAGCTTATGCACATAAACACTTACGGATGTTCTGGATGGCTTTCATGACTTCCTTTTTCATCGACATGTTTATATATTTTATCTGTACGCATAGAAAAGAATTGATTAGGTACATTACGTTCATTGCGATTAAACAACCCGCTCAAACATATAACACGTGTATTCGTTTGAGTCTAATATTTTTGACTTACAAGATCTCAAATTTACCCCATTGCATTGGTTCTTAAAAGTCCGGATCTTGCACCTTATTTTGAACAGCTTCGTCATGCGGTAACTTAGGAATCGTACACTGCAACACGTATATTTAGCATGCCATATCAAATTGGTACAAGTAAAGAAATTTTAGGAATAATCCATTATAATCATAATATTCGCAGAAAGCATCGCCAGAAACTTAACAACTAAAATTGATGTCTCAAACATAACGTAGCATTTTTAATAATGCAATTTGACACAAAATTTAACGTTTGAGAAATCAGTTAAGGCCTAAGAATGTTTTGCTTTCTTTTATGATCATTAAAAAATCATAGACTAAAGGGCTCATTCAGGTAATTCAAACATTCATTTAGGACTCTTATTGGTTGACTAATTATTATTAGTCATATATTATTTGCAAATAACAAGAGTAGATGAAAACTTCGCAAAAAAAAAACAATTTTAAAAGTTTGCGTAATGAATTTATAAATAATGTTTCTCTTTCGCTAGAAATGTTAAAAATTGTAAAAAAAAGTGCTTAAATTGCAAAGCAAATGCGAGATAAAATTTGTAATGGTGTATTTAAAATAAACTACAAATAACACCGAAATCGGCTTTGAAACGACCATCAAAACATTTTATACTGCGATATTTCACAGCAAAACTTCACATAACACGGAACGTTCCAGAATACCGCAGGATATTTTAATTCCGTAAAATACTTCACAGCAAAATTTTACAAAATTTTACAAAGTGTGGAACGTTCCAAAATACAAGAGGATGCTTAGATTCCGTGAAAAACTTCACAGAAAACTTCATCTACGAGCTACGCCGAGAACGTTCCAGAATACCGCAGGATGTTAGGTTCCATGAAATACTTCACAGCAAAACTTTACTTACACCACGGAACGTTCCACAACACAAGAGGATGTTTAGATTCCGTGAAATACTTCACAGAAAAACATCACCCACGCAATAGAACGTTCCAAAATACCGCAGGATGTTAAGATTCTGTTAAGTTCTTCACAGAAAACTACATCCACGCCATGGAACATTCCAGAATACCGCAGGATGTTAGATTCCATGAAATATTTCACAGAAAGCTTCATCCACGCCATGGAACGTTCCAGAATACAAGAGGATGTTTAGATTCCGTGAAATATTTCACAGAAAAACTTCATCCACGCAATGGAACGTTCCAGAATACCGCAGGATGTTAAGATTCTGTAAAATAGTTCACAGAAAACTACATCCACGCCATGGAACATTCCAGCATACCGCAGAATGTTAAGTTCCTCGAAGTACTTCACAGAAAGCTTCATCCACGCCATGGAACATTCCAGGATGTAAGAGGATGTTTATATTCTGTAAAAT
>CAJQZN010042466.1:0-21770 GCA_907164685.1 Colias eurytheme | reverse complement strand
AGGATGTTTATATTCTGTAAAATACTTCACAGAAAATTACATCCACGCCATGGAACATTCCAGAATACCGCAGGATGTTAAGATTCTGTAAATTACTTCACAAAAAACTACATCCACACCATGGAACATTCAAGAATACCGCAGGATGTTAAGATTCTGTAAAATACTTCACAGAAAACTACATCCACGCCATGGAACATTCCAGAATACCGCAGGATGTTAGGTTCCATGAAATACTTCACAAAAAGCTTCATCCACGCCATTGAACGTTCCAGAATACCGCAGGATGTTTAAATTTTGTGAAATACTTTCCAGAAAACTTCATCCACACCACGGAACGTTCCAGAATACCGCAGGATGGTTAGATTCTGTGAAATACTTTACATAAATGTTCATCCACGCCACGGAATGTTCCAGAATACCGCAGGAAGGTTAGGTTCTGTGAAATACTTTACATAAAAGTTCATCCACGCCACGGAATGTTCCAGAATACCGCAGGATGTTTAAATTCTGTGAAATACTTTCCAGAAAACTTCATCCACACTACGGAACGTTCCAGAATACAACAGGATGTTTAGATTCAGTGAAATACTTTACAGAAAACTTCATACACCCACGGAACATTGCAGAATACTGCAGGATGTTTAAATTCTGTGAAATACTTTCCAGAAAACTTCATCCACACTACGGAACGTTCCAGAATACAACAGGATGTTTTAGATCCAGTGAAATACTTTACAGAAAACTTCATACACCCACGGAACATTCCAGAATACTGAAGGATGTTTAAATTCTGTGAAATACTTTCCAGAAAACTTCATCCACACCACGGAACGTTCCAGAATACCGCAGGATATTTATATATTCCGTGAAATACCGCCAGTCTTTAATGCATGAATGGATGTGCTCTTATTAATTTCAAAAATTTTGGTGCAAAAAACCCACATATAAATAGTAAATAACTACGGAGAGAAATTCCTTTTGGGTACCATGAGGAATTGATCTCTATCTACTGAATTGAAGTATGTAAGTTTATTGAATGTTTGGCGGTCTGTGCAGAAGAACTGTAACTACTTTTAATTTATTTGTACTAATTTCTTCTTAAAAGTTGTATTACTTACATCAAGATAAAAAAATGTAGATATAATGCGTGGCAAAGCGCAAAACTGGTGCAGGGCTTGGCCAATTCGGTTAATTTTTCTTTTCATAATTTTAGTAAAGGATGAAAGGGTTAAAAACACCTATAATTTTTTTAAACTAGCTTCAAAGGCTCATCCGGACGATGCCGGGGCAAGCGGCTACTTAGTACTTATAATGAAAAAAGTACAATTGTATTGTACCACAAAAATTCTAACTACATTATTTGATATTTATATAAACATCTAGCGAATTGAAATTTATTTTAAATTTTTTGAAACATTATCCACTCTTGTTTTAAAAACGGAAAGTTTCGTTTTGAACTAATATAAAAGATTGCCATAACAAGGAGTTAATGATGACTTTACTTGCTATCTGTTTACTTGAACCGTGACAAGGCATTCGACTTGAACTAAGGTCATTGGTAGCACGCGTTTCTCTACGCAAGGCGATAGAAATTCGTCTGCAAGTTTCGTAAAATTAACGAAATTGTTTCAGATGACTTCCGCAGTGCAAAATTAGCTTTATGTAGGGTGTTTTTTGTTTGGTTTGTTTTGTAGTTTTTAGTAATTAGTTTAAATTGAAATTGGTTGAATCTATTTTATTGTTATACTTATTATTTGCTATTAAATTTAGAGCGACGCAGAGCTTTTCGGTGGTAAAGAAAGCTGCATACTCATACCGCCTAATTAGACAATTAGACAGTATTGTAAAAAAGGAGACACTATCTAGTTTCTAAAAACTTTACAAATTTCCTTGAAAAGTTTCGTAACAACTTAACAATTTTTTATGAAATTCAATTGCTCTATATACCTATATAGTTATATAAGTACACCATTGCTTTCACCTGTGTGCGTGTTGATTGAAAATCGACATACAAAACTTAAAATGTGCTTAAGTAATTGTTGTTGTTGATAAAATTAAATACCAAGAATCTAATAAATATTTGTATGAAAAATCACTTTGAAAAGCTATTTATAGAAACATTTGATACATTTATAATATGTTTAATCCGAAATCCGATAAGTATATTTTTATTTATAATTATGTATTTTTATGTATGTTTTTATTTATAATAATTTGTATGTACTTATGTATGTGTATGTGTAGGTATATTTTTTTTTGAATTTGTTTTTTTAATTATTAATCTAATATAGCTTTACCACCACCCTCTGTCATGATTTTATGTTTTTTTATCTTGTGTTTGGTTGCCTGGAAGAGATGGCTACTAAAGCCATAAGGCCGCCATTTGTGCATGTCTCTCTTCTGTATATGTATGTCTTTTTCCTGTTTGTAATGGTGTACAATAAAGCGTTTTCATTCATTCATTCATTCATTCATTCATTCATTCATATATTTTCATGTCAACTTTTGATATTATTAACGTAATATGTATTATCGATTTACTAAAAAATACGCAAATAAATATCACATTAATTGCAATAAATTATTATTTAATGTCAATAGAATAAATTGTATTATATTTACTTATTTACAATCGAGTTTTACCAATTAAGTGAACGTTAGAAACAAGGAAATTTAAACTGAATATTATATTATTCAAAACGACAAATTCCGTAAAACGAATACATTTGCACAATACAATCGCGTTGATAAAAATACATTTGCATTGCAGTTTTCTTATATATAATACGATACTTATATACATATCTAATTATTGTTTATATCAGAGGTTAATTGAGTTCAACAAAATATTATTAGTAATACATTATAATGGATTAAAATGGCAATGGGGATAGAGATGCTTGTAAGGTGTATATTTACATTATCCGATAATTATATTGGCAAATGTATCCAATAAAATTACCAAATAACGATATGATTTACTTCATTATCAGCGTATTAATATTCAGATATTATATGCAAATCTATTAAAATCTATCAAACACAAAAAAATCATTTTTTTTCGGATAGTTTTATTAAAGGTTTAAGATAAATCGTTTTATTAAGCTATTGTATAGCTTCTATCGCGGGCCTTGAGCGCGGGGACCGAATCGAGAAAATCCGTAACGAAAAAACCTCACGCTCCCCACTCCGACGGACACGGAGGTGTGGCTTGAAGGCATGCTATGCAATAGCTTTACCGCGGCAGTCCCCGAGTGCCACAAGCTTTTTTTATTCAAAGAACTGTTATATAAGAGGGTTATTCCTCAAACCGATCAAATAATATTTGTATGTTTATCAAACGTGAACATTAATAGTCTGATAATGAAATAAATGAATGATATATCACATTACACTTAAAATATCCAATATCTGTACTTATCCGTTCAAAGAGAGGACCCACGGCAATTTCCTAATGGCCTAATTTCTTCTGGGTGGATTTTCTTCTAAGAAAAAAATGGCTCTTTAATAACTTCTACATTCAAATGGAATAACTATGGCAATTTATTCAAAATATATTGATAAAAATTAATTGTTCTAAACACATAATTAACTATAAAAACAAAATTACATCAAGTGTACTCTTATATAATGTTAAATAGTTAATTATTCAGGTTTACCCTGCAGCCTGCTTCCATACTCTAAACCGAATTAACGAAAACTTATTGAGCACAATTTATATACATATGAAGTTCGTTTGAATCTTAGGAATATTAGGATTAGTATATGACAGCAGAATAAACCTTCCCCGGCTCTCAAATAACACAAACAAGTATTATCCCTATTAAACGAAATTATAACACTTAATAACAACAAATGTATCTATGCTTTAAAAAATCTACCAATAGATCATGAAATACTTCTGAATTGATAGAAGGAAAAAGCATTGTTTTACAGATGTTGAATAAAATACCATTGAGATAATATGTAATACATGAATTTCATTGGCCCGACTCTAACAATTATTATAAATGCGAAAGTGTGTAGATGTGAATGATTTTAAGGTATGATTCTTGTGTCTGAATTTAGACGGCGGCTAGATAATTAATAAAATGCTGCTTTTCACCGCAGTGAAACAACTCATTCCCATGGGAATTTGCTTTGACACCGCGCAAAGAAACGGATTACAGCTGCTATAAAATAATTAATTTTAAATCAACTTGAAAGATTTTTAATAAAACTGAGTATAAAGATCGAAAAAAAAAAAGTTAAATTTCGCTACGCCGAAAAGGCATTTTAAATTTACGCTATGTCTAACTCTGTTTATCTCTAAATAAAGAAATCTAAATTTCACTGCAAGCTTTTTGAAAAAAAATATTTAGTACCGTATGCAATAAAAAAACAGCTCAAATATTTAAAGTATAAAACATTACAATAACATTACTGTGTTACGTACGATTAATATATAAACTAATTGAAAAAAGTATCACTTACCTTAACTGTCTTCTTTTTCCTGATAGCATCCGATGCCCGGTAGCACGAAGCAGGGGTGGCCTCTCACTCGCTGAAAAATGAGGGGACTCGCAGACGGGACGCACTCACCACGGGAAACTGAGTAACCATAATAATATATTATAACGACTGAATAGGTACTACGCAAAAGGTATGATAAATCTTTTTTGTGTGTTTAATAATAAATATAATATTATAATATAGTATAGATAGATATGCGTGTGCGCAGGATACGTTAAGGGTGGTTAAGTTTAAACCTTGAGTTAAAAGAGGGTAGTTGCATATTTAAAAAGTGGGAAGAGTTCACAGCATTCATCTTTATTGATCAAACATTTAGATATTAAAGATATTTAATAAGTAAAAGTACATAAAACCAAAAGCTTTCCAAGTCAAAAACTATATAATTTTAACTAACAGCGTCCAAACTATACTTGAACAGTAACAGTAAATTATTGCTGTCACTTTAATTCCAGAAATTGTTATGAACATTAAAATAACTAGTTATGTATTTATCTTGATAGTATTGACACAGCCGACAGCATGTGCTCGTTTTGATAAATAAATACTTAGCGTTTTTTTTTTAATTATGACTTCCCATCTTTTCAACTATTCCAATTAATTAGCCCTAGAGCCCATCGCCCTAACGGAGATCATTTGTCGAGAGATTACATTACATAATATTTCAAACGGGATTATGAGATAAAATTAAATTTTACGTCCCATAGATAGGGCTATATGGCATCGGTTTCGAGTTACATACGTTTTATTTGTGCTTGTAAATATTTTAACGGCTATCGAACTGTTTAAACGATCTGAATCATTATTGTGTTACAATTGTCAATTAATTATTATTTGTCAAACATTTACGGTTAAGAAATTTTTGACATTGAATGGAATAAATCATTAAATAAAAAAATAAAGATAAATATTCAACTTTTTTAAATGTTATGTAAAAAAACATTTATAATATTATGCTGGTTTACCGTTGATATATTATTACCTCCTATATAGATATTAAGAATAAAAATTGTCAGTCTATTCTTAAACTTTTCTATGTATTCTGAATAACAACATCAAAAATGTTTTGTATAATGTTTCTCCAGTGACCAGTTTTGTTTCTTATAAGATTTATTCCATTATTTAAAATATAGACTACATTTTGTTGAAAATTTGAAATGTGCATATAGATTAAATTTTTATGTTTTAAATTGGATGTGTATTGATCCTATGAATATTTTATTAGGTATTGCATTTCTTTGCTTAACAATCCCAATTCTAAAGGGATAAATGCAAAAGTAGGTATGTTTGTTTGTCTTTATGCTATATTGCATCGGAGCAATTTTATAGTAAGCATGTTATTTGAAGTTGGATATAGTTTTTAATATTATATCTCTTCAAGACTACAAACTATAGTTTTCCCGTGGTAAAAAGAAGCATAATTGGTAAAAGTAGCAGCTACTTTTACCACTGGGAAACTACTCATTTTCGTGGGCCTTTCCTTTTATAAATATTCAACAAATTATTATTAAATAGTACTTTATACTATATACTATTATATACTATTGGATTTATTTTTTATTTATATACTATTGCACCGACTAGGTGTTTATATTTCTTTGAAACAATTTATTTGACATATACCATTGGAATGCTAATTAGTGTTTATAAGTTAAAGATAGTATCTTATTTGTTTTTGGCACATGAGGTGACAAGTCGAAAGTGTTGAATTACTTACCTAAACATTTTTGAAAAACACCATCAAAAATGTTTTCTTTTTCAAATTAAATTACAATAAACATAATATACTTAAACTATAAAATTAATTGCTTGATCTCTAAGCTTGTAAAATTCAACTAAAATAAAACTCATGTTTGATCATACATACATAAATTGGATTTTTATTTTGTATCTACTATTGATTCAAATAAATTGTTCTTAATTATTAAATGAAATAAATTATACTACAGTTAAAAAGGGAGAGGTCAGCGAAGTATAAATTCTGTTTGTCTTGCTTTAAAAAAAAGTTAAAGTACAAAGACAAGGAAAAAGTACAACATATCCATACTAATATTATAAATGCGAAAGTAGCTCTGTCTGTCTGTCTGTTACTCAATCACGACTTAACTACTGAACCAATTTGCATGAAATTTGGTATAGAGATATTTTGATGCCCGAGAAAGGACATAGGATAGATTTTAACCCGGAAATCCGGAAAAACGGGTTTTTCTTTGAAAACGCGGGCAAAGCCGCGGGCGGAAAGCTAGTTTCGTATAAATGTACCAGAATTGCATCCAAACAGAATTGTAACAACGTAGACCGGGTTAAATCAAATGGCATCACAACACATAAAAGTAGTAAGATATGTACCCTGCGAATATCACAGAGGAGTCTCGAGTTACTGATGCTAGTCGAAGTAGCAAGGGAAGAGCCCTGGACGCCCAATGTTCAATATTCCTTTGCCTCCTTGAAGCGGTTGCGCAGTAAAACAGCCTCGCCCAAACGCTCGCACATGCGCAGTGGAAAGGTCACTAAAATCTAGAATCAATACAACATTATATAATAAAACGGATTTTATTAAACTACACTAATTATATATACAATTTACATATTATTTATAATGATTTTCGATAAAACCAATCAATTATATAACATATAAATAATATAACAAATAAAATTCAGCCTTACCTGGTCGGACGTCTTCTTATGGATACACGTAGCCCGATTTTCCAATTGCTGGTTGAAACTGGACAAATTTATTAAGACACTGAGATTCTTAATAAAGTAGTTATCGGTTAATTAGGAAGATTCGGATAAAAACCGGGGAGCAAATGTTGCTCGTGTGAAACGCAGAACGCATCTGCCATTTGCTGCATGAGCTAGCAACATCTGCGCATGTACATTGCCGCATTGCAGACCACAGGTCAATAAAGACCTGCGCAGAAAGCATGGGAAGGTTCTAGAAATCCAGGAACTGGGCGTGGCTTGTTACCTGAATTGATTTTACACCTACGATTCCTAATGGTACCTTTGTATGTATTGAATTGACAAAAAATAGGATTTTTACACATTTTTTCGTCGATGTAGTTACATACAAGTTTGTTACCGTAGATTTAAAAAAATACTATAGCAAATCTTGTGCATATATAAAAATGTGTTGGTAAGCGCATAACTCGAGAACGGCTGAACCGATTTCGATAATTCTTTTTTTATTATATTTCTTGAAGTACGAGGATGGTTCTTATGTAGAGAAAACGTAAACATGTACCACGGGCGAAGCCGGGGCGGACCGCTAGTTTTATATATAGTAAAATATCCAAAAGCTATACAGGGTGTCCCAATGTTGGTATACTAAGATCAAAGGAGGTTATATTTTTGCATACGCTGAGTACGTAAAAATATCTACTTATAAAATTCCAGACGCATTTTTTTATTCAAATAGATGAATTCTTAAAACTCTATGTGTAAACCCATAACAAGCAACCCGCCCAACTTTGCCACCAGCACATGAGCTATCGTTGAAGATTATGTTTTCATAGACAAAATGCTCACATTAGAGACGCGGAATATGCTAGCTGTGCGAAGCTAGAGAAGAAAACATGGATTTTCAGGAAAAAATATTTTTTTGTCTTTGGTAATTTTGTTGTTTAAGTATTTTTTTACGTGATCAGTGTATGCAAAACTACAAGTCTCTTCGCGCTTAGTATACCAATAGTGGGACACCCTGTATACGTTTCAACATAAAATTTTTTCATTTCATTCTCGCACCTATTCTTTACAACAAAGAAATCTTTATAAAACATCATCATAATAATTATTTTATGAAGCAGATATAATAAACCTGTATATAAAACAGACAAAAATATACAATCACACTCCACAAACATCGCCACGCCACGCAACAACGCCATCTACTTTTTAACCGACTTCAAAAAAGGAGGAGGGTATCAATTGGACTGGTATATATTTATTTTTAAATAAGCAATAATTCATACATTTAACAGTTGATTACACCTCAAAACATTTAAAAAATACATACATTGTTCAACACTGCTTTTCTTCAATTAAGATGAATCTCACTAAATATTATCTGAATGAGGAATTTAACGTATTTAGTATTTTGTTATTTTATTTTAACTTTTTTTTTATTACTGCTTTATTTCTTTAAATTAGTTTACAATTATCGTACATATTATTTAAAGGTCAAAGATCATCCGATGTTCCCCGCGCATGGCATTGCATGCGCAATGCAATGCGCGAACCCCGGCTATCGATTTTCAATTTCAATTCCAAGAAAATCTAATTTCGCAAGCAATGTTGAGCAACGTTTTCAAAATCAAGATCAATATTAAACATTTCTTATAATAAGTGAAAACAATCTAATTATTCAGACATTAAAAAAAGTTATATTAGCACTGTGTTTTATTTTCAACTATCTTTCCGCCCGCGGCTTCGCCCGCTTTGTCTAAAAACTAATAAATTATATACTAAAACCTTCCTCTTGAATCACTCTATCTATTTAAAAAAACGCAAAATCCGTTACGTATATTTAAAGATTTAAGCATACATGTGGACATAGGGACAGAGAAAGTGATAAATACTAACCAGTTCTTTGCTTCACTGCGCCGTTATGAGTAGAATATTTCAGTTCTATGTAAGTCTCTTTGTTTACAGTTATGACATGCGCAGTAGGTGTGACCCTAGATATAGCTCGGCGACTAAAATAGATTTTTTACCCGCACGTTTATGAATTGTCTATGGGTTCCTTTTTTGCAACAAGTTCCTTACATTAAGCGATAAATTGTGAACTTAGAAAGGAAGCTCCACCGAAAACAGACCGACTTCGGCTTATCAGACAGGATGCGTTTCAGTATTGATTCCGGATCGATCCTCGGCTCACATGTATATGTATACTTCGCTCCGTCGTAGGTTTCCACGATTACAACGAACGTGAAGCGAAAGAAAAAGTCGAATAGAAATCTGGATGCGAATTTCTGCCTTAACGACATTGCAAACGTTTCATAATCCAAAAAAACGTTACCGCCATCTGTTATATTAGTACTAAAGCTGAAAAACTGCAACATTATATTATCCACTGCAATTCTTAGAAATCTTCAAGAGGGCGCCACTCGCTCAACTTGTTGCTTTGTTTGTAATTAAAAAGAAGTTGTTGTTAGGGCCGGCCGGCGTCTCAAGCTTTAGGCACACAACACAACACATATATCAATAACGTAACATGGATGACCACTGTTCACATGTGCCCAAATATTAAATCCGAAAAGACCTAAACTTGTCAAATACGCAAGGTTCTTACTTATACACTGCACCACACATAACCGCACATGTCATTAAATCGAAAAGTCTAGCAGGATGTATGAGAATTAGCCATCAAGGAATAATTAATTCACACGCGTGTTCCGATGGCTATCTAAATGACTTCTGTTGCATAAATCAATCAGATTCAGCTAAAGTTCTATTACTGCGCAAGTCTAGGGTCTATTTTGGGACCCCGTGCATTACCTCTATCGAACCTAGTGCATGGTGTTATTACAAGTCTATGGCGCATGTGCATTCCGCTCTTTACCTGGGAAAAATCATAACACGAACCTTTTAATATTTAGGATACCAAAAACGAGATTATTTGTATGTTATAGATAGTCAATTAAAACAAGAAATATTATTATATGCTCAAAATATTTAGTAAATTTTAGACACATAGATACTAATTAATAAAGCGCTCAACTGATTTGGGAGCGGATTTCAAATAAACGTTTCATTGAAACAAAAACGTATAACGAACGTCTTGTGTCTATTCTAATACAATGTTTATGATATTGCTATATAAAAATGATGGTAAATCCTTTTTAGTTGGCTGTAAAAGAGAAAATCATTGACATTTCAGGAAATTTGAATTCCCGCCATGTGCAGGAATGCATTGCGACTGTGTAATGCCTTCTGTATGTAGTGGTACAATGCATACAGGATCGTTTGTAAATGTGCGCTTCTCGGAGGGTATATAAAGGGATGCAGAACCAGTTCCATTGCTCTGGATTTCCAGGGTATTTTAGAAATAAATACCCTGTGAAGTCCAAGCCATAGAAAACATGAGACACAATTGATTCCTCGGGAATTCTATGTTCAAAATTTTTTCAAGTCATGTAATGTGTTTTTTTTTTTAATTAATAAAAATAACGTGGTTAAATACTATACATGCAAAAATCGGTATATTGATTTTTATTTTTATTGTTTAATAAATAATTAAAATTTTCACTTGCTAATGAACTGTGCATGAAGATCAAAAAGATTCTTAATAATTTCACATGAAATAAAATTATGTATTAAAAATAAATAATTAACATTACATATTGTATTGTTTGGTGTTAAATGTTCACAAAATGGAGGCCTAGTGCAGTGCAATGTAGAGACATACATATTTAATTTATAATGGACATTATTAGAACGTCTTTGTCTTCTACTTGTATAAATTGTTAACATACTGAGTGTTAACATAGGTATGTGTTAGAAGACATTAATAAAAATCAAATATAAATAATACATAAATATTTTGATTCTATAAAGGTGGAGTATCGGCAAATTAAACAGGTAAATATTGTATTTCTTTAACGCTTTGTTATTTATTTTCTTGCTAAGATTTATTGCAAAAGTTCTTGATATATTCAACATCAAAGTTTATTTCAGATTATAGTTGTACGTTTAAGACGTAAATACAAAAACTATAACCAAAAAATATAATACAAAATAATAATAAATGTAAAGTAAAATTTTTCATAATTTAAAAAAGGAACTTTAAAAATCATTAAAGTAACTTTTTATTAAATAATGGTTGTATCCAAAAAGCCTCAACCGTAGTTAATATTAATGATTAATGTTAATGAAACCTATTATTGACGATCTTGAAACTCTTGTCTTGTCTTGCCTAGACTTCTCTGTCTCGATTTACCTTCTACCAAAACGATTTTAAATTGACAGTACAAAAATACCGATTATTAATAATCGAATTTATTTTTATTTGTTAACTGACTATTTAAATTATATAAAATCGATATTATTGTGAACTATTACAATATATACCTACGTCTGTGACAATAAAAAAATCACTAAACAAAGGAATCACTCGAACGGTTACATATCTTTATTATTACCTACTATAAAAAAAAACTATTTATGTATTTTTTATAACTGCTAAAATGTACTGCTGGATATTACGGGACACCTTTGATTAGGTTAAATAGAAATATTATTATGTCGGTTGAGGCAAATGGGCTACATAGTATCCCAAAAAGCTTGAGGTTATAGACAAAGAGTTAAATAAATATTAGTTAAAATAAATTTTTGTTAATCATCCAAATTGTGTAGAAATTCAGTTAAACTCCAATTTATAACAATATATTAAAAATTGTTTGGTTTTATACTTCAAAAACAAATCCCGAGTTATCGGGAATTATTTATAAAAAGCTTTTTAAATTAACTTAATATATTATCATTCTTATATGATGTCATAAGTTCAGAAGCATATAGAGCTGAAAAACAAATTAATTAAAGTACTTACCTATTGCAACAATACCTAACAAACATGTTATAATTAGCCAAACATTGTTAGTCTATAAATCCGCTTATGCATCGGTTGACTACAACAATCAAAGCTTTAGGATTCCATTTGCATACATTTTAGTGAAATGTATGCATATTTAGATACATAATATTCAAATTTATTAATTTATTTTCACAATTTTTTACTAACTCATAAATTGTATATCCCTGGTTAACCCACTAGGAAAAACCTGTGCGGGGTCAACCAATATACTTCATGGTTTACATTTGTAGTAACATGCAGTCGCTGAAATAAGTAATATGAAACTAATAAAAAGACAAATACAGTACAAATCAAAAAAATTAAATAAAGTCATATTATGTCCAATTGTAATGTAAAAATCCTTTTCGAAAGCAATTTTTATTATATTTTACTATGTTCACAAAAATAAAATAATTCAAATTTTAATATATCTAATGAGTTCCCATCTCTTAAGGTATATCCAGAGCCGATTTACCGTAATACAAAAAATGGTAAGATAAGCCAACTTTCTAATACATCCCGCTACACGTCGACCCTTTCTTCCTTGTATATAATAAATCTTAAGGAGACCACTTCTTATACACAGCGCTTCTCAAACTTTTGTAATTGAGACGTATGTTTTTTTCTGTATTAGATCAAACACGAATTTATTTTAACGTAACGAAGGAATGTTTCAGGAATTGATTTTTGGTATTTCGATACCTACAATATTATGTAGTCATCCTAGTATTACCATATATAATTATTATTTTTTTGTAGTGTACAGTTTACACCCAGAATGCCCAAAAAACATACATCTAAAACCTACTACATAAATCATATTGGTTTTTAAAATATTAAAATGCATGCAGAATTTATATTTTCACAGCTCACATCAATAATTTTTATTTGTTATCTAAGAATTTCTTAAAAAGTTGTTTTATGGGAGTCAGCGGGAGAGAGAGAGCCTATTGAACATTATCATATTTCCTTATCAAATATAACAATTTACTGAACTCTATATTATTTGAAAAAAATATTTCATCGCAAAACCAACCCAAAAAAATATTACCATTACCCTCACACTTTGAACATCGCTGTCTGACATTTTAATGTGGCCTAATAATCAGAAAGAGTAAAAAACTATAGAGTGGACCGGTGGGCTTTAGCATTACATTAGATTGATGCTTCTTCCTCCTGCCCGCTCACTATCAATGAGAGGAGCCTTATAATTTATTTGTTTTCCTAATACGTTCATGTTGCTTATAATCCTGGTAATATTATTTATGTGAAATATTGAGTGGGTTCAGTTATTTGAGGTAGTATTGACTAATGGTATTACCGTATTAGGAAGATACAAATATATAGTTAAAGAACTTTGTTGTGCTTTTATTCGTGTGAATATTAACCAGTCTGTGATCAACTTTTATTTTTAACTATTTTAACATATTATTTAGGCAAGTTTATACTAGAATCACGGTTTAAATTGGTCTAATGTTCCTCTGAAAAGATGTTCTTCGTAATTTTGCTATATACCTATGTGAATACGTTATAATACACAAAAGCTAATAAACGACTATATAATTACAGCAATGGTTGGAGCTAATTCATCAGTTATAATAATAATAATACGGACATTTCTCCGCAACTCGACGACAAGCGCCTATTTTGCGTGAGAGAGGGAGGTGGGGGAAACCAACTAAAACTGAAACCACCCGAGCTCCTCCATGAAGCCAAGCAGCTTATTCATTTATACTGATGATATTATAATGTTGCCTTCAACTGCACCTGCCATGTCAGAACTGGCAAAAACTTGAGAGGCACTCTACAATACAATGTAAATAAATGTAAGTATGATTGATGTATGTAGGGGCATTGGTGAGCAATGAGCATGCTTAATTTGCATTTGCATTATGTATTTGCTCTATAAGTCTTCATGGTATAAATATAGAAAGGGTCAAGCAATGTAAATACCTTGGGCACATGCTTACCGATGACCAAAACAAAGAGCCAATATGCTGGCTTGTAGATTTGCTCGTTGTACTTAGTAAAAACGTTAAAATAATATTTTTTTAAAGCATACTGTACTTTATTGTTATTTAAACTAATACACGAGTAGTCTATAAGCCAAATTTTACGAATCAACCGCTAAAAGCTCTTCGCGTTCTGTATAATAATAATTTAATTAATGTATTTATTTATTTATTGTCTCATCTCATAATGCTTTCAGATTGCTGTTGGGACTGCCACGATTCTGCATTTCTCCCGGGATGTATTCACAGACCAACACAGGTGATTAAAATAATATCGTTGATCGTTATCTGCCAGTTATTACTATTATTATAATAATATAAATATTTATATCTACATAAATATAAATATACTTTTGCAACCGGAATACACAAAAATAGACATAAGACAGTACTGTAAAAATTTTACCGTTGGTACTGAACTGTAAAATTTCAGTTTATTATTTACCTTTCGGTATATTATATTAATTAAATAAATCAGCTTTGTCAGCTGTCTGTTGTCCGACAAATTAATTCGCAACTCCGAATGTAACACCATGCTCTGTGTCTGTGTCTATTTTGTCAATACAGATTGCAGACCCCTCGTTAATCTCTACATGTAATTAGGTAATGTAGTTAATTAATGTCTATCTACGTAGGTACAGCAGATAGGTGTCTGCTGTTATGAAAACAATATTCATTGTATGGTACGTCTCATGATGTTTGCCCGTGAGTATTATAAATTTGATTATAAATTCTATGATGAAATACTGTACGATACTTACATATTATATGGCTATAAATTATAATACGTAAGCTGCGATCAAATGGTTAGGACTAGTTTTTTTTTTATAAAAGTCTAGATTTTTATTTTTTAATGTAGATTTAACAAATCTATTCCAATCGAAGTACGTGCAAATATTTTGATATTTCTATAACGTTGTTAGAATAATTGAAGCTCGATTTTGATTTTAGCACACTTGTAAAGTTGTAGTAAGTGTATATGACGTAGGTATGTATAGATTAATGTTGGATAGAGTTATTTTATTTATTTATTTATTTATTTAACAATTTTATGTACCATTACATTAAAAGAATTACATAATATTAAAAGAAATGGAAAAAAATGCATAGTACATAAGGCAACCTTAATGTTGGATACTTTAATTTTGTTCTATTATGGAAGTCTATATAAAACACTTTACCAACCTTCTTTATTAAAAACTATATTTGATTTGATTTTATATCTCAAATAATATAATATGTATATTAGCAATAGTTATGTGTGACGTCATAGCGCTAGAGGTGTCAGAGCTTGCGTGCGCGCCGGTTTCCTCAACTTACTCGGCCAGTGAAATTAGTGAAAATGAAAACGGGGAAATAACGCGGGAAAGTGATTTATTAAATCAACCAAAAATTACCTCATCACTTGGAAAATTTGTGGCTTTATTTATTATTGTGGTTCACCTACTTTCGGTTGTTGTTATTATGTTATGTTATGTCGACGATGAAGTGTCAATATATGCTAACTACAAAAACTACATTTTTCAGTAGATAAAAAAAACGTTTTATTTCTTTTTCATTACTGTTTTTAATTATTATTTTAGCTTACGTTCATTATCAAAGGATATTAGATATCATGGAATCATTTATTAAATGTAATTTCACAGCTTTTTAAAAAAACATGCAGATATTAGATATTGCTTGTAATTGTATTTAAACAGAAAGCCGTATTTTTTAGATACAATTTATTGCCAATATACTTAGAAGAAATTTTTCTAAAGAATACAACACTTTTTTATTTTAATATTAGGTTTTTGTATCAATACTATAGTAAAATGTTGATTTAAAATCCTGTCACTACACGTGATTATGCTCGAAGATAGTGATTTGAATATAAAACATTATTTCAATTTGTTCAACTTCATATGGACGAGATATTCTTGCTGCTTTGGTTATAGTGGCATAATCACTTGGAACGTAAATTTCTTTGTTCTTAAGTTGGCGTTCAAGTCAAGAAATATAAGATACAGCTACGTGAACACATCAGAGCACAACAGCGTCGAAGATTTACTCGTCTTCACGGACGGGTCCAAGACTGAAAATGGCACGGGTGCTGAGGTCTTCTCTGAGGACCTAAACATTAACATCTCGCACTCCTTGGGACCCCGTAATACAGTCTTTCCGGCTGAATGCCTAGGACTTCTACTTGCAGCTTCAGCCATAATCAAAAGGAATGTAACAACTTTTCGATTCGGATCCTATCGGATAGCAAAGCAGCACTGGTGGCAATCAAAAGCCATGAAATCACTTCAGGTTCTAGAGTGTCACCTAGCCCTAACTAGGGTATGTGATCTGGGAAAGTCCCTAGTACTACAATGAATAAAAGGACACATAATAACTCACGAGGAAACGATGCTGCTGACATATTAGCCAGAAGAGCATCTCAAACACCGGTCATGGGACCTTTTCCCATTATACCGCTACCTGCAAGCTGGATCCGGCTGATGATTACCCAGCTCAGTAGCACTGCACAAAAAGCAGAATGTTCAAGCAGATCTGACTGCAAGCATGCCAGAGAAGCCCTACCAAACATTGACTCTAGACTTGCACGTCGGATTCTCAACCTACGCAGAGTGCAACTACGTGTAATAACAGGGACCCTCACAGGGCACGGCCCCTTCAACAAACATCTCTTTAATTTAGGGATCACAGACAGTCCGCTATGCAGAGCATGCATGGCGTCCGAGGAAACGGCAGCCCACGTCATCATGGAATATACGGGGGTTGCAGAGTACAGGGCAAGACACCTGGAGTCTCCCGGGTCCCTCCCTGAAGCCTTCGGCAGCCCTCACAAGCTGCTTGGCTTCATGTTCTCGGGTGGTTTCAGTTTTAGCTGGTTTCCTCCAGCTCCATCTCTCACGCAAAATAGGCGATTTTGGTAAGAGCATCCGTCAGAAAATATAATAATTGGCAGCTGTTGGCTAACACAATGCTTTTCCAGGTAATTAATTACAAACGAAACAAAAGTGCTAGACGTCAGGTCAGTAGCTGTTTCGTCATACATGTACAATGCTTAGTAATTTAATTGACTCTACGAACAATTTGTTGGTATCTTTACGCTCATAATGCGATGGTAGTTTTGGAAAAGCATCTAAAAAATCGTCAAGAATGGCAATTTTTCGATGGTTTTGTTGAGTTTGATGGAATAGCACGTGTTAGGATACTTTTTTCTTGGTTTGAAAGCATGCCAAACTCACCACTTTTAACCCAAAAATAAACTGTAGGTAAATGAGCCAAGGAAAGCGTGCTTAAAAACATAGAGCGGAGGCGTCAGGGTGTAGTTAGAATATATTGCCAGCAAAAATGACGCAACTTTTGTTATAAGGTATTGCTACACTTTGATATTTCCTCAAATTGACTGTTTACAGATAAATGACCTTTATGGGCCTATGTATTACTCTATTTTAAGTACGAAAATGCTATAAAACGAAAATCGCTAAAATGTTAGTTAGGAGGTATTGATACTTCATCGTCGATGTATGTTATTATGAATATGTTGTTGTTGAGTATACCTAGAGAAAAAAACAACAAAAAAGCCTTATTACCTGTACAAATATATGGAAGAAAAACTTAAAATTTAAAATATTACTAGTTACTTCCTCTCTAGACAAGGGTCGCTTGCTTTACTATTATCAATTATATTTTTTATAAATATATACTTTTTCTAGACAAATAATTTGAATATGTATGTTTTATTTACAAAAACTATTACCTAATACGTTTGTTTTTTCCGTCATGCAAATATTTCACTTTCTGCATCACGCAACACATTATTTCGTTGGTAAATAATATTACAATGTGTTGATTCATAGTTTTCAATGCCATTAAAAGAGTATAACAATTAAATGTTCACATAGTTATATTAAACTATTTGAAAGAATTAAACTATTTTAACTACCGAAGCAAACAAATATATTACCGAAATCACGGATTCCAAAACAACTGATTAAAATATAAGCCAATCCAAAAATACCTTAGATTTATAACTAGTATGTATATTGTATATGTATAAAAATTATTGATATTAGAACAAAATTATCTAGTATTTAGGTATCGTTTGCCTGATAATAATATGTAGAGTTCCTTGTGTTCACACATTTTGTGATTAAAAAGTGTTCAGATTATAAAATTGCTTCCTTTGTTAGCTTCCATCACCTATACATATAATATAGTAATTATTATATAAGCATTACA
The DNA here is from genome assembly GCA_907164685.1 of Colias eurytheme. Classification (NCBI taxonomy): domain Eukaryota; kingdom Metazoa; phylum Arthropoda; class Insecta; order Lepidoptera; family Pieridae; genus Colias; species Colias eurytheme. The sequence goes on along the minus strand of CAJQZN010042466.1, from coordinate 3,440 downwards.
CTCATGGACATATAATATGAGACTATACTACATTTCGATTCACCTCTCTTTATATAGATGTAAGGTGGGGATAGATGTCTACTTCAGAAAAAAACATATTATTTCATTTTATTTTTGCTAGCATGATTCTAGCCTATGTTCTTGATAGTTACACCTTTTTAAAATTCCCCAAATTCATTTAGCAGTTCTGAGAAAATAAAATAGACAGACGGATATATTTTTAACATTATATAGGCTAAGATAAAAGCTTCTCAGTTTTCACTCCAAATCGAAAGTACACTAAAATAAATAATATATTTGTTTAACCTATGTTAATGACCCCTGGCCGTAAGTACGCATTAAGTTTTTATTACCGAAAGGCGTCACACAAGAGCGAAGCGATTTAAAGGCCCAAGATAACGATTTAATAGTTGCATGGATGCATGGTAATAAAATGGTTCGGAAATTGGTTACAATTACGTCGGTCCGAACCTGTGGGAACGGATTTACATAGCATAATTAGATATACAGGTGCTACGTGCACGTTCAGAATTGTTATTCGTTCGGCTAGACTTTTTTAGAAGCGCCTTTGATATGAAACACTGCACTTGAAAGTTTGAAGGCTTTTTAGACGGTTCTCAATTATTTTTGAGCAAATGCTGTGTACCTATATGTTTTTATTTACTTTTTCCAGATTAGATACAACATATTAATATGCAGTGCATTGAATTTCGGACACTTTCGGATGTGGGAAAATTGTGAATACCAAGCACCGCTTTATTGTAAGGATCGTGAAGGAATGGCATGGCGATATATATAGGATTGATAATATTAACATACAAATTTGCTTAATAAATCACTAGTTACGTATTAATAATTTAACAAATATGCATTTACTCCGTCGACGGACTTGCAATGCACTTTAATATACCTATTGAACTAAATCTTCTTTTCAAGATACATTATTTAACTGTGTTAGAAGTAACAAACATAGTCATTAGTCATACAAGTAACTAATTTATCTTGTAATCTTGTGTAAGGTGCACATACAATTATTATGAATGGTACAATACAATTTGCAGTTAATAATTTTGAGAAAACTATTTGTCCGTTTTGAAAGGATCTCTGAAAACCTAGTACATATAAGAAATTATACAACATATCAAAACAAAGTACTTGTGATACTTCGTTGAATTTGAAAAATATAATTAAGTATATATATTTAAAATTCTAACGAATAGGTACTTCCAGGTAGGTACTTACATATTTCGCGGACAATCCATACTAATATTATAAATGCGAAAGTAACTCTGTCTGTCTGTTACTCAATCACGCCTTAACTACTGAACCAATTTGCATGAAATTTGGTATAGAGACATTTTGATACCTGAGAAAGGACATAGGCTAATTTTTACTCCGGGAGATAGGATAGGTTTTATCCCGGAAATCCCACGGGAACGGGAAATATGCGGGTTTTTCTTTGACTGCGCGGGCGATGCCGCGGGTGGAAAGCTAGTAAAAATATAAAACGTAAGACCATTAAGATATGTGTCTCTGTTTCAAAGCCATTCATTAGTATCGGTTTATTAAAGACATTATAATGTAACGGAACAATGCCATATATTACGACTAATCACTGCATTTAATGTTAACAATGTATCAATATGAACAGCGATACATCATGGTAAGGATGGTAGAAAGTGGGAAGTGCGCATAATTAATGTATGTACACATTAGTGTTTAATTTCGTAAGTTATAGATACCTACAGATGATTAAATACTGTAGTAGGTTATACATAGTTATAGATACAGACAGGGATAGGTACATAATGTAAGAAATAAATTGAGGATGTGTTTTGTATTCGATCTAAAGCAAATATCTTACTTAAATATAGACAAAAAAGTTTTGCTTCTGGCCTATAATATAATTAATAACAAAATCTTATTGATTGTATAATGGTAATTATAAGCTAATAATTCTATTATATAGTAAGAATATTTCATTCCATTTTCTGAATGTGAAGAAATAAAAAAAAACTTACTGCTAGATGGCGAGGTTTCACAGGTCAACAATATGAAAGGCTACATTGTTCGTATTCCCTTTGAAAACAGAAATTATATCCTACACAATAGTCAAAGCTAATTTCTATGTCGTATCGCCAACGTTAGTGACAAGCAAAATTACATCAAACAAGGCAAATAACCGTATTATAATCCAATTACTGTCGTTTGAAGTACGACTATTAACGCGATTTCTTCTAGTGTGAAAATCATAAATGTGACAAACAATAAAAGCATATTTACGTAGAACGTTGTGGATATAAAGACATAAACAATCCGTACTTATATTTCTTTTTGATAGATATACAGCTATATATATATTCTTATTAATAGGGAAGATTCTTATAATATATGCTATAATGGGTGTATTTAATGACCATTGTTATATGTATTCGTCATATAATATTTTTAATAATTTAACACAATTCTTATATTATGTTTCAGATTAACAACCCAAATCAAGATGAAGAGTCAAAAGGAAAACTATTAAAAAAGATCCAGACTCCAGATATAAAATGGTAATGTAATCAAATGTAAGTTATAATTCTATTCTAAATACTACATCCAATATTTAAGTCGTCTTTTAGTTAACTTTACTTATAGCTTTCAGTTTATGTTGAAAGCATCCATTAAAACATACAAGTAGATACAAAAATTATTAACTTACTTTTAAAATTATCTAACATTTTATTAGTTATTTAATTTATTGTCATACATTATATTCCTAATAGCTATTTAAATACAGTACCTATTTATAATAATTTAGTAACAAAACCACCGCTATACTAATACATTGAAGTATTTTTTTTTTTCAATAACAATTGATAGTTATTTTGTAATATAGTTTTTCTCACATCCCCAGATCTACTGAGCGGCGCCTACTACGTGCACAAAGGAAGTCTAAATTACTTCTACACCAAATCCAATACCAACACCTTTATATTTGTACCAAACTACTTAAAAATAAACAGCGCGCGCTAGAATGTGAAAATGTGAACTAAACACATCCTCCATACCGCCCCACATTCATCAGGAAGGCGATATTCCTAAATAAAAACAATAACTATTCCTCGGCTTAACGAATTATAATTCTTATAAACAATAAAACAATTACAGCTTTCGTAGTTCATGTATTTCCGAATTGCGCTACGCAGTTACGTATAACTTCCGACCGGATTGTACATAACGCGTGTGTAATATTTGTTTTATAACTACTTATCCTAATTATTCGCTTCAATAAATGTAGTACAAGCCCCTATAAAAGTAAATGTTATAGCAATTAGAAGTTAAGTATATGAAAGGGTAATGAGCATGCATTGTCTACTCGTTCTGTATTTAATCAAATGTTTTGAAGACTCAGTGATCAACTGGGCGGCAATAAACTGGGCCACGTGGACCAG
>CAJQZN010042465.1:0-45501 GCA_907164685.1 Colias eurytheme | reverse complement strand
AAGACAATCCAGGCATTTTCGTTCCACTATCACTTTTACACCCTTTAACACTACACCGCACCATGGTATTATTTTATAAGGTATAAAGTATAAACGGTAAGTTTAAATTATGCAAAACCAAACACAATGAATTACTTCTAACTTATAACATGTAAAAACTATATTTTTAGGGAAGACGATAGTTAGCTGTCAAACTTTGTTTAGCAAAGTAGGTTGCTTTTCTTGAAAAAAGTGGCACGCTGGGTGAAACAAAAAATTTTATCGTTCTCTCTCATTTCTTTACACAACACCGGCATAAGTTGCTCTTTTTCTTGTGTGAATGCGACATAAGATATCAATTTGTCTATTGGTTTCTCTGTCTACGTCATCAACACAAATAATTTGACAATCAATTTGATGTTGTCAAATAAAGTTGCCACCATGGACGTATAAAAAAAGACGGACGGTATATCGCCTAAACATTGAGTGAAGCCTAGTAATGGCGGCGAAACATCCATGTGTGTGTGCCATGTTGCCATGGCAACAGCTGTGTTGATGACAATGGCGGCTGTATTTTTTTCTATAAATTTTGCCGTAATAATTTTGTCATTAAAACATAAAAGAAATAACTTGCTTCCCTGTGGCATGTAATCCCTTGTGTTTTGTTATTTAAAATTGTACTGTTGCGACACCATTTAACCACGCAAGACGGCATTTTAAATATTTTTTGTGAAACAGTGACGCAGTTAATCAGTCGGTAGTTCACGACGTAATGGCGGCCGACTAGCTTACTATGGTGAGAGTGTGTGCGTGTTTATTGTCTTTACACGATCGCTAGCTTACTATGGTGGCTTCACGTTGTTTGTTCGTAATACGGCGTCCGTCTTTTTTTATACGTCCATGGTTGCCACATGAAAATCTTTTATTTTTTAAATATAAATATGCCATCAGATTCTGGAAGACCTATATGTCTGTGCATAATGTAAATTAAAAATTATAGCTTAATAAGTGTTATTGACGTTTAACAATGAATATAAAATTAATAAAAAAATAGAAGTATTATTTTTGGTAGAAATAAGTTAAGTTTTATGTGTTTTTTTTATAATCTGTGTTTATGTATTGGCAACATTATTCTTGAATGACACATATGATACCGTAGGAGTACTCAAGTGTGCCTGTCTGTGCTTTTCAAATTAAAAAAATAAGTTTTTTATAATGGTGGATCGTTTAGGTATAATTGTTATAGTTTATATTATTAAATATATTGTTATTCGTGACCTAAATAGTAACTTTATGTCGAAGTGAATACCTTTGATTAGTTAAATAAGGATAATCTTTGTCACTGTCCATTTACTACTTTCCTTTGACGTCAACTTTAATACTATACCGCAGTCCGCAAATATACTTGATAAAGTTTTATTTTTTCAGTAAATAGTGAAGCCAATGCTAGACGAATTGCTATGGTGGAGAACTGTTTCGGCAGTTCAGGTCAGGTATGTAGTTGAATCTAACTCGATTTTTCGAAAGTATAAATTTACTTTCAAACTTTATATCGTAGTTTTATCAATTATCAACCGACAAACTTGGCAAGATAATACTTTATACTTAACGTTAGGTGGGTTTGCCGGTTGATATCACATTTTTATCGATATAATACTTTTTACACATTGTGTATTCATTGTTGATTATGTCAACAATATTTTTTATCAGGCCAATAAGATTAGACTTTTTTTAGCATGATTCTTATACGATGTTATAGATTATATAAAAATGATTTTCTTATTCCAATACATGTAGCCATTGGCAGAACAAGGCAGAGTTCTTGTAGGAGAAGGAGTCCTAACAAAAATGTGCAGAAAGAAACCAAAGGCTCGACAATTCTTCTTATTTAATGATATATTAGTGTATGGAAACATTGTAATAAACAAAAAGAAGTATAACAAGCAGCATGTCATTCCACTAGAAGAAGTTAAATTGGAGTCACTTAAAGATGAAGGCCGTAAGTAACATAGTGACTTTTTTTTCATATCTTTTCGAATTTGCACTTTTGCCATATTTGGAATAGTAATTTATTCATAAAGATATCCCAAAACTTCAACTTTGAATATCTTATGAATAATCAATAAAAGAGAATGTTTAAAATTTTTGTTTTTTTCTTAGTTCACATCAATTGGCTTCTATCATAATTTTTAATGTTATGCATTTCTTTTATCAAATCAAACATATAAATATACAAATTCACATATTATATTATTATCATTGATGGTTGACTGGGTTCTAGTTCAATCTGTATATAATTAAAAATAAATTTATTACAAAGTTCAAAGATCATCTTGTTAGATTTGCATTTACGGATGATAAGTTTTATTTCCTTTCAATGAATTCGCTGGATGCAAACATTTTGTTTACTTTTTAGAAGTGATAAAACTGCTATCATCTATCTATAATTTATTTATATTAGGGATGTAACGATACCGATACAGATACCGATATATCGGCCGATATATCGGCAAGCCGATATATCGGTATCGCCGATAATAAATCAACCGATACCGATATTTTTTTATTAAATTATTTCTTTTCTTTTATGTTTTTGCATTGTATCTATTCATATTGTTTTATTTCTGCTTCTGTAATAGTGTTAAGGAAGAGCGGAACCTCCTGACACAAGCATTTTATTTGCTTACTAGGAGTGTTCCAATCACAAATTTGTTTATGTAAAGGAAAGAAAGAAATAATTTTGAATTTTTTTAATTTTTAACGTGATAACGTTTTTAAAATCGTTTTAGTCGGGTGACATGTTCATAAACTTGTGTCACACCAAAACCTCACGAGCGCGATCGCAGGTATAACGAGAGAGAGACGGACCGATCTCCCGTTTCATCTCGAGCGCTGCCACTGCATTATGTTATCACGTAAACATCTCGATCGTAAACCTACTTTACAAACATCCAATTTTTTTGATATCAAATAATTCAAAAATCCGCGCCCAATGAACGATGCGGGAGGATCTTTTACAAAGCAGCTAACCCTCATTTTTAAGCTAAAAGGCAGTTATCCGATTCTGGTGATGCATCAGTTTTGGGGATGAGAGTGATGATGAAATAATGTCGCTCCCAAGCAGAGTACCGATTGTTTTTGATTTTCTTTTACAAGACGTATTGTTTCTGATCAGGTTTACTAAGTTTTAAACAATCTAGCAGCTAAATTACGGAAAATATAACAAGTCAAAGTTACGAAAATTTGGTAGGTAATGGTTACGACAGTGCGAACTTTCAATCGTACTTCTCTGTTTAGACTCTGATTTGTCTCTGTAACCGAGAAAGAGAAGAAAGACAGTCTGTACTATTTAATTTTTAAAACTATTTATTAATTATGTAATTTACCCCTTGGGTGGAATTAGTAATCGACTGTCAAACAATGTACTAGAGATGGTGATACAAAAATTGTTAGGAGTACACTACCTTTGACCCGCTGACGGGGAGTCAATTTTGCAACTATTGCTATTTTTTCTTATCTTTATATGTATTAGATTATTAAGATTTGTATTTTTTACATAGTAGCAAATAAAAAGTTTTCTACCTCCTGCTATTTTCCACATATTCTGGTATATTATATTTTCTGAATGTGGATGAAAGAGTCTTCTAATCATTTGATAAGCGGTTCTACATTATTTATTAAAAGCATCCCACATGTAAGAGCTTGAAGCCCTATTGAAACCAGGGTTTTATTTTTTCAAAAATCTTGTGCACAAGTCTTAATTTTTTTTTTCAGGAAACGATTTATGTTTATATGTTTGTGGTTCTATATGTACTCACATATCCGTGACTCGCAGAAGAATATTTATAAAATAACGTTAAAATTGCAATTCTAAATGAATATACGGTTCCAAAAAAGAAAAGCGAGAAGATTTATCTCAATCTTAACCCCTTCGCAGACTAACTTCGCAGAAGAATATTTATAAAATAACGTTAAAATTGCAATTCTAAATGAATGTACGGTTCCAAAAAAGAAAAGCGAGAAGATTTATCTCAATCTTAACCCCTTAATGAGCCACTGTAATGAAATAAACGTGAACATGACGAGAAATAAAGGTTAATTTTATCGAAAACTTAAAAGAGTCATTTAGTAAAAGAGTTTAAAATACTTGTTACTCACAATAAGACGCTAAAACCATTAATTTAGATAGTGTTTAAATCCTTAATACTTAAACCTAAAAGCTTTTGATCCTTTTCCTTTCCATTGGTTGATGGTTGACCTAGAGGATGTAATTCCCGAGAGCAAAGCCTCAGACAGCAGCAAATTTTTAACATTAGTAAGATTAAAATTTAGTACAACTATATAGAATCATAGTACAAAAGCATCCAAAAACCCTTAAACGCTGATTATAAAGTTTTTGAAATTTAAATTAAAACGAAAGTCATAGCTTAAAAGTAGTTATAGTAGCTTAACGACGTTTTAGGTAAGCATTTTATTACTAAATAAAAAAAAATCACAAAATGAAAATAAAAATACTAAATTACTTAGCTAAAAAGTCGCTATGGTATGTAAACGGCCGTCTTGTCCAGTAAATAGTTAAAATTTTCAGATTATTATGCTGAACTAAACGAGAAAAAGTGAATTTAAAAATAAATTATAACAGTTTCTGGGTAAAAACTAATATTTATATATAATTAAATGTCGATCGATGTATCTCACAATAATTATTGTAAGTGTCATAATTTTTAAGAAATAACGATTTCCGTGTTTTTTGCCATTTACTCGAAACTCACTTCGTGGGCTTAACAGCTTTCTAGTTAAAGGACGGCAGAATAGTAAACTTTTATTAGGTACTGATTGTATGTGTATTACTTAAAGTTTAACTGACTTCGTAAAATAATAATACTAAAATAAATGGTTTTGTTGTTTTTTGATTTGGCATTTTTATTTAAAAGAAAACGATTAACAGTTGTCTCTGTTAAATGTTGGTAACTTTTTATGCATAATTCACTATTTATTTTTCTACCAAGCCATCAATATCGGTATCGGTATCGGTATCGCCGATACATTACTACAAATATCGGTATCGGTATCGTATCGGCAAAATCATGTATCGTTACATCCCTAATTTATATACACATTCAGATAATGTGACTGAGTCATTGTTCATGAATCACAAATATTAATTTATTTTTATCATTATTTCTACAGTTTATATGTGACTGAACTAGACAGTGAGTCAACAGCTTATGCATATTAATTTAATAGAGTCCAATTGTGTGTGCCGTACTTAAAAGTTGAAATGAATATTTTGTTATATTTTTTAAATTTAATATGTAGAGATGAATCATGATATTTTAAAAAACCCATTAACATAGAAAATCATAACAACATGTGATTCGTTTCAAGATGAGTGTAATTATAATATTCTTTATTTCAATTTTCACTCTTATGAGGAAGCCTCCTAGAATCTTTATATGGAACCACATCTTATCCACCAATCACAATAACAAAATATTAATAAAAAAATTCATCAAAAAGTGCCAAGTGGTAGAATGGGCTCTAACTTTAGAGATTATAGTAAAAAGTAAAAACAATGTAATAAAGTTGAAATTAGTGTGACAAAACTATCAAGCACATAATGTATCATAATAATAAATATTTTGACTGATTCATTGAGTCTCGTAAATAATAAACTTTTTGCAGAATACCGGAATGGTTGGTTAATACGCACTGCATCAAAATCGTTTGCTGTCTATGCAGCAACAGCCACAGAGAAAGAAGAATGGATGGCGCATATAGAGAAGTGCATTGAGGATCTGTTAAAAAAAAGTATGTTCCTTAAATAATGTTGTATATGCTTTTTGTTCTTTGTGCAGTAACTATACAAAAAAAGGGTTAAGTTTTATTAAGGTACAATTAAAGTAAACATTTTAAACGTTTATTTTTTTAGGTGGAAAGCAGCCTCCTTCGGAGCATGCTGCAGTATGGGTACCAGACAATGAGGCAAATATTTGTATGCACTGCAAAAAGACACAGTTCACAGTTTTAAACAGAAGGGTAAGTTGATTTTTTAAATATTTTTATGTGAATATTGCTTTCCCAAAAGTTGTAGGATAACATTAGCTTTTATTAAACTTTATTATCAATTGTATATGTACTGAATGAACATGTAATTGTTTTCATAATATTATACTACATTATTCACAAAATATCAAAGAAATATATATAATAAAAAAGTCGTTGTTTTCCAGCACCACTGCCGCAAGTGCGGCTCGGTGGTGTGCGGGCCGTGCTCGTCGAAGCGGTTCGTGTTGCGCGGGCAGAGCGACAAGCCGCTGCGCGTGTGCCTGCAGTGCTACGACGAGCTCAACCGCGACAAGGCGCGCGCGCACCAGCCGCAGGCGCAAACGGCCACCGCACCGCCCGGTGAGAATACAATCCCGGGATCCCGGAATCCCGACCCTTTTCTGATCCCGAAAATCCCGGGACTGTACTTGGCTAATCCCGGTATTTTCGGGATTGATATAAACAGCTATTCTATTTTGTATTCTACGATCCGTTGCGCCTTAACTATGACCTAGCCTAGATTATACCTTAGCATAAAATTTTATAACGATAAAAAACAAACCTAAGGTACGATACGGATACGGACTATGCTGGTACGGCCCTAAAAATAGTAGACCTTAGAAGGACTTTCCCACTCGGAATTTTTTTAAATAAGGTAACTCCCCGACGCGACGGGCTAGGGCCCCTTCGGGGATTCCCTAAACGAAAGTATTGGATACTTTTATATTTCTAAGATTCTATTTCCGAAATTCTAAATAGTGCTTTTCATTTGTGTATTTTTTATTTTATTTTAGTATTATTGCAACTAACAATATTAAAAACATCTTTTGAGAAACTATACTTAAATTTTTTTGAAGTGAAAACTTCTTTAGCGGCGTTGAGCACTTTTTCTGTAATGGGTATAAAATCTTAAACTCGCGTCAAGACACGTGACCAAATAGAAAAAGCGTAAAACGGATGGAGAGAACTCAACGTTAATAATCAAGTTTTCACTTCTGCCGGCACTCCCGGAGTGCAACCCGTCTTTTTTTTTATTAGAACCCTATTCCCACATAAAACTGATCCCGGGATTACCCATCAAAAATCCCGTAATCCCGGGATTGAAAAACATGCTCGGGTTTGTATTCTCTACCGGTGAGTACACACGGTCGGAGCGGTCGTGCTGCGCGGGCGGAACATCGGGATAAATAATATAAAGAATAAATCGCTTTTAATATTTGTTACATAACGTAACGATAACGATAACGATTTAAACTTAATATCGGCTAAGAACACCGAACGATCTGATGCCCAGAAAACAATTTTAGATATTACCGGAACGTTAAGTCGGATACCTGCCCTCGTGCATTCACAGCTAATTTCCGAACAACCATGAAGTTTGAATCGAACTCTAAAAGTGATTAACTTTTAAATTTATATAACATTTCACAAAAATTTAAAAAAATATATTCAAGAATGCTTACACCGTATTGGATTTTTATTTGTAATTGAAATACAAAAAGTAATTATTTAATTCTATCTTCTCTCTAGCTGTATTTATTAGCATAGCAGAAGTATCATAATTTAATTAATGGGGCATTTCACGCCAAGTGGACACAGATTTCAGGGTCAGGTTTCAGATTTCGGTTATATTTTAGTATGTTACACCTGTATATATCCTCGGTATGTGTATGAAAAATTTTTGCATTTAGAAGCTTAGTTTTCAAAATACAGGTCTTTGAAGATGTCAGTAAGCGCGAGGTATGGGGGACTTTGAATGTAATTATCAGTTCAAGAAAAGTAATTTTTAAATAAATTGATGACTGAATAATATACCCCATGAAATGAACTTTTTATGCTCATATTTCGAATTTCGAATTTATATTTAAATTCCTTAGAAAAATAAAAAAATATTTTTCTTTGTCATTTTTTTCAAACTTTGCGTATTTTTAATTTTTTTAAAGATCATTAAATAAATGGCTTATATTATGCTTAAACTTCATGCAAAGTTCTAGAGTGGTCATCGCAGTAGTTTAGAAGCTACATGTATTATAATGGCGAGGCCCGGCAATATCCCCATACTAGCGCTTAGTTGGTTAGCGCACCGTACTGCAGTATTTATCTCATTATAGTTAGTTAATAACACCGTTTCAGGTTTTAATAAGATTTTATAGTGGTAAATAACAAGCAAGAAAATATTACTTTAGTTTTCTTAAAAAAAAAATATTCAGTAAAGTAATATGACATTTTTACGACTTTGAATACGTATATCTCGTCAATTATTTATTTTATCATAAAACTTATTCATAAACCTCCAATCAATTTTTAAAGACCTATCTGTTGACACCTCATTTAATTCAAATTTCTAGAATTTATTTTTTGTCCCCGTTTGTATGAATATTCAAGTGCGTCGCGCTAGGCGCTAGTATGGGGATATTGCCGCGCCTCGCCATTATAATACATGTAGCTTCTAAACTACTGCGATGACCACTCTAGAACTTTGCCTGAAGTTTAAGCATAATATAAGCCATTTATTTAATGATCTTTAAAAAAATTAAAAATACGCAAAGTTTGAAAAAAATGACAATGAAAAATATTTTTTTATTTTTCTAAGGAATTTAAACATAAATTCGAAATTCGAAATATGAGCATAAAAAGTTTATTTTATGGGGTATAATATTCAGTCATCAATTTATTTAAAAATTACTTTTCTTGAACTGATAATTACATTCAAAGCAATGATATTATATATAGAAACAAGAGGTAGATACGTCATCAACGCACCAAAACTGATTCCGTGAATTGGTCCTATTTGGGACCAATGCAATCAGTCAGATTGTCACCGGTCCCAGTGAGCGCGTGTGCCGATAGGTACATTAAAGTTGTCGAAAATGCCTTCATGTGTGTTCAGAAAGTGCACGTATTCGTGCAAAAAAATAAAGAAAGATAAAGGAATATCATATCACAGCAAAATATATTAAATTATTACAGTTTAAGAGTAAAAATAACAATTTACAATTCTTTATTAATGACACTTGCTTGACACGTGTATTGAAATAATGAAAGGGATAAAACATTGCTTCAATCACTAGTGTGACAAAGCTAGCGCACACTGTGTTCAAAGATTATCATGTAGATACGATTATTGAAAATAGAACGGTTATTTTATTAATTTCGATTTGGGTAAATACTTGATTAATTTTATATTTAAATCCACACAGTGCATATAATTAACAAATATATCTATTTATTATATACAATGAAATCGTGATGGCAAATATGTTTGTTTGCAAAAATGATGTTGAATATACGTATACATTGAAGAAAAGATTATCGCTACTGACGAAAAAGGCTATTTGCTTTTCTGTAAATAGCTATTGAACATAAATTTTATTTGTGTTTTAGATAAAAAAGGCTTATACTTCATCCTTTCTTTTATTTCATCCTTTTTTTTTCATCTAGGCACCACTATTATTATAATTATCCTACAAGTTGGAGTGATGACCTTGTACGGGTTTCGGGAACTGCCTTGAAACGAATAGCGTAAGATCGGTCCTTATGGAGTTCTATAAGGAGGACTATATGCAGTATGCTCAGCAGTGGGTGATTATCGGGTGAAATGATGATGACTTAAACGAACACCACAACTAGTAATCAATACTTAATACTGTTATATCTCCAAAAAAGTTTTTTATTTTTTTTTTCATTTTAATACGACATCATAATAATCATAAAATAGTAAATGAAATTGTCACATTTATTTACTTGTGCAGGAAATCTAACATCTATAAACATAACATAACATAAAAACATTTATTTATCTCTCTCACAAGGGTTAAAAACTTTACAAAGAATGAATAATACTAATACATAATATATATTAGGCAACCTTATGAGAGCTGGTGCCCGATGTGGGTTCTGAAGAACCTGTGGTACGGGTCACCAGGCCCCACTTAGTAAATCTAAAATACATGTAGCAGCCTTATGGATCGAATCTGCAGCAAGCTTGTGAATAAGACAAAAAAAAACAGACAGTAAAAATAGTACTAAAACAAAATAACTAAAAAATAAAATAAAAAATAGGTGGTTGTTGTTTCTGTGTGTGTGTATGTGAGTTTGTGTATATGAGTGTATAGTGAGGTCTGTAGTGAGTGAGAAGTAGGTATGAATGATAAAATGTTCAAGGTAAATAAAGTCAAAATATGTAAGGTTGGTCTATAACATTGAACCTTCTGTGTCGTTTATCTATGCCAATTACCATGGCAACTATTTGTTTATTTATATTTAATTGGTGAATTCTTATGACTTTTGCTTACACCTGCGCGGAAGTGACAAACTATCTTTGTCTTTTTTATTTATATCATTTTATTAGAGCCGTCTCTCTTATACAGTCTGTCAATGTAATAAATTAAGTAAAATGAAAATTGTATTTGTGTGTGCCTGACACTGCATATGAAGCATTTTTTTTGGATATATTGTGAGTATATAACGTATCTATACATAAAATATCATTGATTCAAAGTCCCCCATACCTCGCGCTTACTGACATCTTCAAACACCTGTATTTTAAAAACTAAGCTTCTAAATGCAAAAATATTTCGTATACATAACGAGGATATATACAGGTGTAACATACTAAAATATAACCGAAATCTGAAACCTGACCCTGAAATCTGTGTCCGCTTCGCGTGAAATGCCCCTAATATCAATTGTTTTGTATCAGCAGTAAAATCAGTAGCAGACGCGGCGGGCTCAGGCGGCGACTCGTCACAAGACGACGACAGCGATGACGACGACGAACGAGTGCCTGAGGAGAAACATGATGAGGTAACTAACCCTATGCTTTATTGAGATGCTATAATATGTTGGATTGTTAAGGGTTAAAACTAATAGTTAGTGGCTTGGCCTCTTGCCAGGAGGAAAAAATAGAGAAAGTCGGAATATAATAAGGTATTGCTGATAAAATGTATGCAAAAGAACAGTGAAACACATTTGAAAACCAGTGTTGGAAAATTTCTCTTACAATTTTATTTGCTTTTAAGCCCAATATACACTTGATATACAGGGTCTTTAAAATAGGCAAAAACGCTATGAAGCTGTGTATGACATATATTTATTTTTTAGGGCTTTACAAGTTATAACGGTGTCAAAAACGGCTTCGGCAATAAAGTGACAACCGTATAGTACACACTTAAATTGTGTAAGTGATCGAGTGTTGTCATGCTTCAATATTTTTTATTGTGTTTTGTCGGCACCATATCACGTCATAGCGTTTTCTTAAAGGTATTAAAAGGAATGTAGTGTTTGTGTTGTTTCGAGTTCATTATTCCACTTACAGTGTTTTGTTTTTTTGGTTTAATGTGTGTTTTTGCAGTGAATGTAAATTTTTGGTTACATAGCCAATAGCCATTCGGTTACCACTTTATTTCGACGTATGCGTCAGTCATTTTATTTGGCCTCTCATATTTTTTGACTATCTATATTTTATTTTCTTATTGTTTGTTTATACACTTTCTTCATATTTTCATAAAAAATAATACAATTTCCGTGAATATGATTATCACTCATTTGCATGTTTCCTAGTTTCTACCCAATACATTTTACTCTCTTATAATAACTGCATAGAAATAATAAAATAATTATATAAACATGTCTATATTATATAATTATTCATTCCACAGCTTTATTTGTTTTGTCTTAAATTTGGTCCAATATTCCCTGACTTATACTTATTACTTAGGTACTTCTTAATTCTTCATAAGAAAAATAAGTTTATTTTTTAATTAATCTCGTGTTTTCAGCCAAAATTCTACAGTGACGGTGAAAAGACTGAAGAGAACAGCAGCAACAACAACCATTCGTCCAAGGAATAGACCAAGTGAACCAAGCAGACCCTTATTGTATACAGGTCTATAAATTATAACAAATTTATACTAATTAATACACCGTATTATATTATATCTGTGTACTTTTGTGATGGGCATTTAACGTTTTGATAAAATTAAAGAATATTCTGAATGGGATTCGTACAATGGTATTATAGTGTCTAAAATAAACTTGGTCCACTTTGATTTTATATTAATATCACTAAAACTAGTACTATTGAAATCTAACATCTACACGTTTTTTTATTAACAAATATGAATACAAAATAACTAATAAGCATTCTTTTTAATTTTGAAATAATGCGGACATTAAACGAATTTATGAACACTCCAATTTGCTCATATTTATGGTCCAATTTTTATATAATTCGTAGTTATAGGCACTCCTTTTTAATAAATAAAAAACGAATTTATATCGTACTAACATACATTTTTGTTTCGATTTTATTATTATGTATTTCATCAAAGCACAAAGTATTTATTAATGATTTTTTAATCTATTATGAATAATGTAATAGCTTATTTAACTGTAATATCATTGTACATTTCTTAACACAAAGGCCTTCTAGCATTATTAGGAAATTAGACTAATTATTATGAGAATATTTTTAATATCTTTTTTAATACTATATTGAAACAACCACAATTTTATACAAATACATAATTAATTCAATATCTTGCGTTTTTATCAGCTTTAATATGCTTGTTAAACAAGGGCGATGTTAGACACAAACTGTCTGTTTCTTACGTGTTATAATTACTTAGTTGTAGTCACGTTATGTCAATACATATTTAATATTTTATTATAATCTATTATAGTTTATATTTTGATACTAAATTGTTGAATTTTCCGTACGGTGGTTTGGATATGAACGGTTTACGCAAATGAGCTTAATTTTATTAGTAGGCTTACATTTTTATTGTATTTTTAGTTTGCCAAAAGAGGAAACTTATGGAATGTTTTAAGATTTTTCAACTTGTAATGTTTATTGATTGAAATTAATAAGAATATAACGTCGAATTTCTTTTCAAATGTAAAATATTAATTGCATTCCATAAGATTTCCTCCCTATAAAGTGGCCTGTGACTAAATGTTCCAATAATGGAAAATTATTACTTGAAAAATTAACAGTACACGAGGTTAATGAAAACCAGTCGAGACCTCTTCTGTATTTTTGTATGTATATTAGAATTTAGCTTTTAAGATTTTGTAAGAAGTTTGCGTTGGTATGCATTCTGCTAAGACATTATATTATAATACTTTGCTAAGTTGTTTGGTTAAAGTTAATGAAATCATGGTTAAGTTATTTATAATTATGGATAAGGCCTAAATGTTAACGTTACGTAATTACTGTGTTGTTTCCAAATTAGATAAAAACATAACATTATTATTTAGATTTTGGTTGACAAATATAAAAGAATATTTTTTAAATTATACTTTGTTTTATTTTTTTCATCATTTTTCACTTTATATCGTGTGCAAATCCTGGACCACAAGTAATGTCAAACTTAAAATCTATATTTACAGAAAAAAATAGTTACACGCATAGTTACACGATTAATATTTCAAGAATGATGGAATAGATTTTGAATGACTTTCAGTTATAAATTATTATTTTTATTTTAAGTAAAAAAAAATCGGTCAAATGTGACTGATCTCAGAATCGAATACTCGAAGCATCTATCTAAAACTAAATATAAACAAAATTAAACCTTATATCCTCAGCGTAAAGCACATATCAATTATTCTAATATTTTAGTAAGACGCGCATTCTTCAAAAATCGCACGTCTGCGTGTGAACGACTCTGATTCTCGCATATTCATGTGCCTACTAGCGAATCTACGCGTCATCGTATGCAAGCAATATGCAATGCTTCAATAGCATGGCTGTTGATGCCCATTAGCACACCCCGGACACTCCATACAAAATTATCGTTTTGACAGTCACATTGTAGAGACTGCAAATGTGTGTGTTAACGCTTAGGTTGGCACATTTTGACTAGCGCAAAAAAAATTCGCGTTTTTCTGATGAAATACATCCGTAAACAGCACAATATCTAAACATTTTCTACGAAAAACGATAATCCCAAATCCAAAATAATAAAATTACTTTAAGTCAATTTGATTAAGAGCGCATATTCTATTTAACGCAAGTCAAAAACTCCGCGATCTATTACGATAGATCGCGGCTTGCGCTATCCTTTTACTATGAACAGCATAGGTCCACAGGAGAGCGCCGAGCAACATGTCCTCTCTCTGGAAAGGCTCGCTGCCGACTGATTTTAATCGGGTCGCGCGCAGTGTTTTATAGTACTTTAAAAAAAAATTGTAGAAAAATAATAGAGGTACCTTAGTTGATTTTTTAAATTTTATCTTATAAGTAAGACATTCTTTTATTGCAATATGTATAAATTATATTCAATAAAGTCAAATATCTTGGTGAAAATAATCATTTTGTCGACTATAATTTCTAAAAAAATTCACATTGTTCGGATTTTAATTTCGTAAGTTAGGAGTCCAAAATAAAAAATTTTTTTAACTAACTATTTTAATAAGGATTTTTGCAGTTAGTTAAAAATAATTGTGAGTTAGATCTGTCAGCAATTTCAGATATTTTTAGCTTCGAAATTGACACTAAAAGTGAAATCAAGTAATCATCGGCTCAGTTATCTTGATGGTATTCAGAAATACTGTATTAATTGAAAAAAACTCTTAACTAACTACATAGACAATAAAATTTCCTAAAATTATTAGTAATTCATATGTTTGTAAGATACGTGGTTGATGGACAATCTGGTTTGAAAAATCACATATTTGAGCCAAACAGCGCACGGACCGCGTACACGGCCTTAATGTTGTCAATCTTCGTTACGTATCGTCCCTGTAGAAAAATATGGACCATTTTTAGACTGATCGTGCGGGGTGAGGTAAGTGTTTACTTTTGGCGGGAGGCGGAGAGTGTCCGTTCTGTAGCGTTTAGCTACTATTATGTATTCTGTGCCATTAGTTCACGTAAGAGTGCGAGCGTAGCATGCCTACGCGCACGTAATCGTGCGGTTTCGTTAAGAAGTGGCTAAGTTGTAAAAATCTGACGCTTCGATGCACTTGTAGAAATTGAGTTTATGAGTTTCGTACAATAAGCTCTAAATCCCAATTTTTCTAAGTAATAATATATACACTCGGTGATAAGGTAGCTTTTTTATGGCGAAATAATGTTTGATAAAATCTTTGCTCTTTAAATTATTAACTATTTTCGGGAGATAACTTTAATAACTATTCGTAAAAATTAGCAAAATGATATTGAATATACATAATATGTTCTTATTATCAATTCATAAAGTTACAGAACAAGAATGGTGACATGGTAGGAAATAAAAAACATCATTATTAGAGAAAAACTCTTTATTGCAGAACATGTAAATCAAAACATAATTTTCTGTCTTACTGATTACTTTGTACACTTAGTCGCAAGAATATAAGAAAAAAATATAGAAACATTTATTTCCTTATGCATAAAGAAAAATCTGACTTTACTTATGACTAACACATAATATAATATATATTTTCTCTTATTTAACTAGATGTATTAGCGGCCAACTCAAACCATTGCCTTAGAGCATCGCCAAGTACAGTAGGTAAAGCGGACATGTCTCGTAAAATGAGATAGAACGGGAACGGGAATGTATCTAGATATGATATGAATCCTGAAAGTGTGTTCGTGACTGGGTCCAGTAGAGGTCGCCTGATATCCATTATTGAATGCTGAAACAACATGAAGTATGTTAAAAAGGGAATTTATTATTGAAGATAATCATTTTCACCCTTACCCTTCAGTAAACCGTTCATTTCTGTAACTTTTTAGCATAAAACTGATTTACGAATTTGATAAGCTAAACCAACTAAGTTTAAACCATACTTTGATCAATATTATTAGATTTGAAGTTCAGAAAACTATATCACAAATTATTTTCAAATATAAACAAACATCAATTGACAAATTCTCTCGGTTACTAACACATTAATTTTTTCATTGAAAATTTACAATTAAAAAACAAATATTATTTCCATAGACATTACCTTATTATCCGGGTTATCTATAATCACGTACACCAAAAATATGCCTTGCTGTCTCGCCCTCCTCACAGCTTGAAGGACCTTTGTTTCTCCTTCAGAAAATATTCCTCTCCCATCCGAAACTATCACTAACAACTTCGCATTAACCGCATCACTCCTTACAGACTGCTGATCGAACATAACACTACAGAAGTCCAATAATTGTGCAACTTTCGTCTTAGTTTGTTCGAACCGCAATTGTTCTAGAATATTCGATCCGGAATGTTCTGAGAACTGTTCGTTGAAGGAATGCAGGAGGTTCGGTTTCTCGCCGAAACTGAGCACGGCTAGGTCGCCGGACTCGAGGAGGTTTAGAGCCTGAAAATGGAGAAAAAAAAAATTGGTTGTCTGTTAAGTCGGTTTACTGACGATAATTGAATGTGACAACGTTCAATTGTGCTTCTTTGTCGCTCGTTCCGCGCTCTCGCTTGCACTTCAAACCTAACGGAACGCCTCAGAGCGAGGTAACGCCGCATGAGTCATGTTTTTTCGTGCGTGCAGCCGGCTCTATCGAATTATAAGACGTTGTCACGTCAAAAATATAATTTAGGATTATTTTATTACAATCAAATGATAATAAAAATAATTTCCTTGTTATTTCTTGTAACACTTCAAAAGTTCAAATAATTATCAACCTCATCTTATCAGTGATCGTTTATATAATAAATAGCGATTGTGATTGATAATAATTACATGGAAAATGTTGTATCTACTCATGTCTATCTCGACCCATTCGTACTTCTCTAGCGGAGTTAATCCGACACATAAACAAAAAATAAGATGGCCTATGTCACTTAAAGTATACACACACAGTCTATGATTTTTTTCCAAAATCTATAAATATAGAGCTCGGTATCCAACACAACTTTTGTTTACCTGCGATACAAGAGCCAAACTTTCAAAAGCAAGCTCCTTGCTCCTATTATCCGCCATAGAACTCGAATCATCCACCGCTATAGCGATCTTATACTCTCGTTTCGCGGGTTTTGTGCGACGCAACCAAATTCGATCTTTCCGGAAATGAGATGCTATATATGGTATCACGCGGCGCATGTTTATAGCACGGCCCGTGCGGAAATCACCTGGAAATTAAATAACATTAGTTTATTACATAGCGTGTTGAGTGTAAACAGTTACATTAAGTGTAAAACTTAATGGTGGCTCGGAACATCGTACGATCCGATGCGCAGAAAACAATGATGGACGATAAGAATGGATAATACCCTCATTTTATCTGTATACAAAATTCAAACTTTAGCTGTACGGTAGCCCCCGTTTTCATTTACGCTAATACTGCACGCGACTGTACCAAAAATGCCCAGTGGAGCGATGCTTCGATTCGACACTCGAGTGACGCGACACATACGAGATGCATATATGTACTTGATATCGCGATGATAATATCAGCATTAGCGCTTCAAAAACATGAGGGAAGTACAATATTTATCCGCAAATATATGTACGCGACTGTACCCAACACTCACCCGCTCTACGCGACCGTCCCGTAGGCTCTAGCACAAGCCGTAGCCTCTCACATAACGCACGAGACGCGGCCGCAGTATCGCGCCACGCGGCTCTCCACACTGCACTCGACTGTACTCCGCTCTTTACTCCACCCGACTGTATCCACTCTCGCATGCTTATGTATTGCTCCATTGATATGTCTTCCGCTGGATGGGATGAATCTTCGAGTCTGGTTTAAAAAAGAATGTTTTTTTCTGGTCGTTTTATAATTGAATCATGTTTTTAACATAGATTTGTTTTTAGATTTTGCAAAATAAAATTCTTGATGAATAGTTTTTGTTTGACAGTATTTATAGTCCGGGAGCCAGCAGCAGATTTTATGACCAAGTTCCTCTCAAGTGGTAATTAGTAAAATGCATCAAAGTATAGTATTATGAAGCCTCGTGAACGTCAGCTGGAGCTCGGTTGGGGGGAAGAGCGGTTGTAGCCTCCCGTATCAGCTGACGGTTTTTCCACCAAGATACAGCCAGCTGACATATATATTTATCCACAGTTACATATAAGCTATCATCAGGTAAATTTTTGTTTGAGAGGAAATAACGGAAAATAAATTTTTCTTTAAATTTAACTTTCATGTTCGAGACACCAGCTGACGTATAATACACCATGTTGTAACCAGCTGACTATTTTTTTTCGTTGAGATATTGGGTTAGCTACAATTTGACAAATTTTTAGCTGAGAGGAAATGAATGAATGAATGTATTTTTTTTCCTATGTGCATGGGAGGCTACAACCGCTCACCCCCCCAACCGAGCGTCAGCTGACGTTCACGAGGCTTTATAATACTATACTCTCATGCGTCTGACGAATTATCTCTTGAGAGGAAATAGTTAACCAAATTTGCACCTGGCTCCCTAACCATTAGATAAATAAAAAGGGCTTCAAAAACGAAATAAAGCTAGATGAATGTATCTTTATATTTGGGTGTATATGAATACGTTTAATAAGAAGTCAAGCTAGAACCTATAGTGTGGAATTCATAAATGGTTGAAAATCGCGGGTCAAAACTGTCTCGTAGGTTTTCCCATAAATGAATGTACATTTTTTATGGCATAATAAAATTAAATTATTACCTAGTATGATAAGTAGTATCCCGTCCCCGCGGTACGCTGGTAGTAAGCACGGCATCTCCCTCCACTTCTAGACCAGTTTCTCCCGTGGTCTCCTCCCCACCATCCTTTTTATTCCCAGACTTCTCTTCGTCTTTGTCCTTGTTGCTCTTCATTTTCTCCGGTTTAATTTCTTCAGATTTTTCCACCTGAAAAAAAAATTGGTTGTTTGTAAAGTAGGTATACGATCGAGATGTTTACGTGATAACGTCTTATTGGTGGCAGCGCTCGAGATGAGACGGGAGATCGGTCCGTCTCTCTCTCGTTATACCTGCGATCGCGCTCGTGAGGTTTTGGTGTGACAGAAGTTTCTGAACATGTCACCCGACTAAAACGATTTTAAAGAAGTTATCACGTCAAAAACATTGTAACACAACTGTAAAATATGGAAAATAAATAAATCAAGGTCACATTTCTAATAGCTTAGTCAATGAAAACATAAAATTTGTATAACCTTAAAAATAGAGTCGAAATCGTATAAATAGCTATTTGCATTGTGTAATAGTTGAAACATAAAGGCAGTAGGTGTCCGTCAGTCTAATATTGTGTCAAGTTAATAACCTACTAATAACTAATTTCATACTTTACATAAGTACAGATATTTATATTTACCTGAATATCATCTTCTTCAACATCCATGGGAACTTCTTCATCGTCCTTCAGTTTATCAGCGTCCTCCTCATCTTGCTTTAAAGTAGGTTGTTCGTCCGCTTGCTCTTTTGTGGCTGCGTCTACCGCCTTAAAGAGTAAAAAAGTGTTAAAATCTATACTAATATTATAAAGCTGAAGAGTTTGTTTGTTTGATTGTTTGAACGCGCTAATCTCGGGAACTACTGGTCCGATTTGAAAAATTCTTTCGGCGTTAGATAGCCCATTTATCGAGGAAGGTTATAGGCTATATATCATCGCGCTACGACCAACAGGGGTGAAGCCACGGGGGTGAAACCGCGCGGAGCAGCTAGTATAGCTATAATCTATACTAATATTATAAAGAGGAAAGGTTTGTATGTATGTATGTATGTATGGTTTTCACGCATAAACTACTGGACCGATTTTGATGAAATTTGGCATAGATAATCTTTAGACCCTGAGAAAGAACATAGGCTACCTTTTATTGCGAAATATGTACCACGGGCGAAGCCGGGGCGGACCGCTAGTCTGAATATACAATTTGTTCTTGTCAATATACGTGACATGCATGTGATACATACACGCATAATAATCTCAGTTCGAATTTCAGATTTTCATTGTTATACCATACTGCATAATTAATTATATTTAAAGGGTAGAGATAAAATATTTTTTTTATCAAACATCTCTTTAGGTGTAAGGAAGAGAAACGCAAAATGCATATTGCACGAAAACAAAACCTAAACGACGAATTAGTTTTTTTTATTTATCATGCAGTATTATACCTGTAGATCATCCTTTTTGGCCTCTTTCACGTGTTGATAGGCGTCAGCCTCTTGGTCGTCTTCCCTTTCGTTATCACCGCCATCTTCTTCCGCGTCTTCACGTTCCACATTCAGTGTGTGCGCTTTTTTATGTTTCTTTTCATTTACTTCACCTGAACAGAAGTAAATGGTTATTTTATAGTTACTTCTAAAGACGAAAAATATTAAAACACCCTTTTTTTATTCTGTTGACCGAATGTGCAAACTATATAATTTAATCGGAAACATTAGCCTATCTATACGATGATTCGAAATCAAACACACACATAACACTTTATGAAAATAATATTGTGAAAATTTTCCTAGAAAGCTTCGACAATTTATTTTGTACACTTGATTACAACGAAAGCCCTTAAACTTACCAAGCGTTCTTTCCTGATCGGTCTTTCCAGGCTTATTTTCATGTTTCTTCTGCGTATCGTGTGACGCTTCCGACTTGGCCGCTTGCTTCTCACCGCGATGTCCTTTATCGCTTTTGTCTAACTCAGAACGGCCTGTCGACTGTTTCTCGTCGCCCACTTGTTCTTGTACTTGTTCCTGTTGTTGTGACATAATTAATACATAGGTATTAGGTACGTAATTAATTAATCCGTTTTTTGTCGTATTTTTATCGTCATTTTTTTTATTAAACAGTAGAACTATCTACCAGTTCTGAACGCGGGTAGCGTTCGCTTGGCTTGTAGCCTCCATATTAATTATTTAAGTATGGCTACAAATCACTGCCAAAAAATAGTTATTTCGAATCTGTGGAATTTAATATTGCTTTACATGAGAACCGTCTAGCCTATTATCAATCGTGATATACCATTCTAAATAATAATAGATAAATTAATAGATAGATTGTTTTTTTCGATCGTGTCAATAGTTTGTAAAATTACCTTGAACAGCAATCTAAATAAGTATTTTGATAATGAACGTTAAACTAGTTTAAATATAATATAAAAAAATTAAATCTTCTTACATAAGGCGCGGCTTCTTCATCCTTATCTTGTTCTGCGTTAGTTTCCACATTATCATTGGTTCCTTTATCCATTTGCGCATTCTCAGCCTTTTCCGCCGCAGCCGGGTCCTCATTAGACGGATTCGCTTGTGGATTGGCTTCATGTTGTTTCTCTTCTACTTTATCATCTTCGTTTATTCCCTCTGGGTTTTGTGGAAGTTCTTCCTTATCTGGTTTATCCGGCTGCTCTTCTTCCGGTTGTGTTTCATCAATTTCCATGGCTTCATCGGCATTGGTTTGTTCCTCATCATTGTCTTCTTTCTCTTGATTTTCTTCTGATGTTTCATCGTGTTTCTCTTCTCCATTATCTTCCTTCTAAAATATACAAATATACCAATTTTATTAAAAAAATGTCCTGTTTCTTATTAACATTTTGTGTAGTACATAATATTGTAGAAACTACCGTATTATATGCATTATTACAAAAAGAGCTCATAGATTATTAATCTGAATACAATATTACCTCTTTATTGCCGTCATCAACACCTTCAGCACCATCCTCCTCGTCACTGGAAACATCCAAACCATTCCTGTTTTCCTCCTTTTCTTCTGTTTCTTTAGGTTCTTCTTCTGGAATATTCTCTTTCATCACGTCAATATCGAATGGATTTTCCGTTTCCGTTTCACCCTCCTTAATAAAATTAAAATAAAATGAATACACTGATAAATCAACAATATTTCTAATAAATATACCATTACTGCATGAAAATATCTTTAGATTTTGGTATATCTTTACTAACCTTATCTTCAGCTTCCTCACCATCAACATTCATATCTTCTGGCATTTCAAAATCTTCTGGCTCGGGATACGTTTGTGGATTTCCATGGTATGGATCAGCCTACAAAATATCAATAGTATTAATTTAACCATTAAGGGCTGATTTTTCAATCCTTGGTTAATACTTATTCGTCGAATAACGTATTAAACTACCATTTCAAAAATGTATTCTTTGCCTGTATTTGAAAGTTGACGGGTGACATTTTAATGTTGTCGTGTAATACTTTATTGGGCGAATAAGTTTTAACCATGGATTGAAATATCGGCCCTTAATTTCACAATATTTTTTTTCGCAATACTTCATTTCAATTTTAATGAACTCTAACTCACGTGATCATCATCAACTTCGGGTTCATTAATTTCATTGATGTCTTTCTTCTGCTTTTTCTCTTTACCCTGATCGCCATCATCGACTCCTTCCTCCTGGTCTTTAGCACCCATCTCCTTTTCGCCCGTACTCTCACCTTTGCCTCGTTCCTCTTTGTCCTTCTTATTCGATTCTTCTTCGTTGTCTTCTTCGTCTTCTGAACCCCAAATTTGTTGATCTAACCTTTAGATAAAATGCATAATATGATACGTCATTATAATGCTAATAAATATTGCTTAGCTAAATACAAATAGAGGGAGAAAGAGTTTAACTTGTAAAATAATGTAATTGGAAAGCGAGTTATGTAAAGACAACTTAAAAAAGATTATTTTGTATCTTAAATATGAAATCTTTTTCTGTGAACTGCTCCAAATTGCACAGTTAAAGACTTATGTGACTTTTTAAGAATTAAACGTACTTGTCTGCAGCATTTTCTGTATTGCCCATTTGTTTATCAGCATCATCATCGTCATTTTCTTGATCCAAATCATCTTCTGAAATGTTGTTTTCAGAATAAGTTATAAAATATTTACAAACATTTTACATACAAACCATACATACATTACATGAGTTATTTTCTTAAGAAATCATATTTGGGTACCTTTTTGCTCTACATCTTGTAAATGTGAATCAAAGTCATCCGTCATATTAACACCCTTTTCCTCTTCCTTACAATCACGTTCCTCCTCTTTCTTTTCTTCTCCTGGTTTATGAGCATCGTCTAATTGATCCTAATCAAAAACATGTAGTATATTAGCATTTATGAAAAATGCAAGATAATAATATTATTTCATTAGTCATTTTTGTGTTTTGCTAGGATTTAAATGCGATTTATTGATGGTATTATGCTTCCTAATGTTTCGTCCTAAGACTTATCCCGAGAAATATCAAATTTACCTGATTCTCAATTCTCTCAGATACATCCTTTTGCCCCTCCCCTTCGCCTAGTCCCATACCACTTGATAGTTTTCCTGGACCACCTTCTCCATCACCCTCATCCATATCTAGATCAGATGGCTTGCAGAATCTAACAAAAAATAATGAATAAGTATTAGAATTCGTTGTTTTTATCGTAAGTATGCAGACTTTAAAAGAATGTTTTGTTTAAACTATCGTATATAAATATTATAAACATACCCTTTTGTGGCTAGGTCTGAGAAGATCTTCAATAAAACAGATAGCATTTTGCATGACACTCTGTGTACTGCAACCTGTTGAGCCACGAAGTATTGAATGAAAAGTACGGTTTGTTCAAGTATAGGCACTAGCCTCATTAAAACTGTTTTAACATCTTCAATATATTTCTTGGCCGAAATGTATTGAATGAAATCGAGCACCAAAGTCTTTAATTTACTAGTCAACACCTCTAATTGCAGTATTTTGCGATCAGATGAAAGTTTATCCTGTAAGAGATCTTTCAAATGTTTGTCTTCAAGAATTTCTTTGGATTCTTCTTTATCCTTGTTTTCCTTATTTTCTTCATCAATGATTTCATCAATTGCATCTAAAACGTCAACATTATCCATGCTCTTTTCAACAGGTAAGTGTTTCTTATATAGAGATTGAATTATCAACAGCATATTCGCTACAATATGTTCGGTTTGTCTGAATAATCCTTCTTTGGTATTCTCTTCCAATGCTACATCTATGGTTTTATCTATTTTACGGATTTTTTGCATTGTACTGTTAAGGTAGTTCTCTAAATCTTCTAAGCAACATAGTATTGGATGATGCGACTTTCCTTGTTCAGTAAGATTATATTTGAATTCAAAGTTATATTCTTCCAGAATAGCTTTCACTTTTTCTTTTAATATTCCTAAAGTGATAACTCCATCGTTTACCGTATCTACGTGAACTTGTGAAACCATGGGAATTTGATCATAGATTCCCAGGAATTTAGGAACTGCATTTGTCAGTTTATTTAAAGCTGTTCTTTGTTTATCAACTAAATTGATAATCGCTTTAATTTTCTTGTATAATTCCTTCCATTCGTCACTGTCACTATAACAGTGAGGTAAAAGTGAATTCGATAGTAGTCTGTCAAATTCTGGTTCGCAGTTTGCATTTAATCCTTTTTGAGGCAACGATTTTAGCACAATACTAAATTGATCGAGAAGAATGGATGCATTGCCATAACAGTCAGAGAGAACTTCAATTTTATCATTAAGTGTGAACACATTAACGAGATCGTCTAATTCGAGAACATTAGTGATACTTGTAGCAACGGATCGTAGGTCACAAATGTATCTAGAATACTTCGCTATTGTTTTCTTCTGTTTGTTTGTTAGTTTCTGAAAAGAAATACATTTATTTAAATAAAGTGTAATTGTAAGTAATAATTATTTTCTAGTAACTGTTAATATACTGATAAATACATACCATAAGTTGAGCAGCAAAACCTTTACAGCGCTCTATATTCTGTATACCGAGGTCAGCGTGCGGCGTCTGCAAAGCCGCTGTCATTAAACGATGTCTTGCTATGTTCTTCTGGAAATACTTTTCACATCCCGACCAAAGTAGCGAGAGTGTTTGATCGCAACGTCTGTAAAAAATTTGAGAGAATAAGTAAATACTGAGCAATTTCTGTAAAAATAAATGTGCGATTAGGATTAGCTAAGAACATGGCAAACGATTTTGACACGGGTCTCTTATGAGATTTCAATTATTTTGCAAAGCAAAGCAACAATAGCTACCCGATATTATATGGAACCATAGTTATACATTCTTATTATGAAACATACCGATTCTTCAAATAGCTCATAGCTGCGTCCAAATCCACTGGAGGTATTGTGAAGTCACACAATTCTTCAGAAGCACTTAATATCACCAAACCAGTGCGATAATTTAGTCCCATTTTCGCAAGGTATTTGAATAGATCCGCGAGCGCTTTTCGTTTTTGTTGGACAATGTTCTTCGCTTGCGATTTCTGCCTGTCTTTTGGAGCTGAGGTGTCCACCTACAAATTATTAGTTTCATCGTAAATATGTCATAGGTTTAATTCGGAATTCTAAAAAAGAGTAATTATTTACCAAATACAAACAACTTTTAATCAAATATAGGAAAAGAATACGTACCTCTAGCGAGCCTAAGTGTGTGCTGGTTTCTATAACTAGCGTTATGAAATCGTCAAGTCCTTGCACTAAGGACGGATATCCGGTATTAATCATTGTATCTTTACAAAGCTGTTTCGCCTTAGTGAGCAAATTAGGTATTTTCGATAATAAGCTCGTCTCGGGTATAAGTATGCATGGTTGATCGGCTTGATCTAAGTATTTCTAGAAATGAGATATAAACATGGCTCATAAATATTTTTAATATTAAGGGTGCCAAAAAGTAGACAAGATACCTTATACATTTTTACTTATTATTATCAGTATGTAGGATGCAAATTACCTTTATCCTTTTCTCGTATGGATATGGCTAGCATGAAAATATATCAATTATAACCATTATAATATATAAACGTAAGCAAGAATTAATAAACGTCATGCTAAACTTCTAAAGCACATACAATTTTACATAACTTTAGCATAACATTAAAATACGAACACTTTTCAATTTAAAACTTAAATAAAATATAATTACCTTAACATTCCTCGCCAGCACGATATGTATCAACGGATCAATCATATAGGCGCCGCCAGCGGGCGCGTTATGGGCACTGTTAGCGGCCACACGCTTCGGTCTATCCCAAATGCCCACGTGCTCGCTAACTTCCCCACTAGTATCCACTAGCAGGCTGGATACGCTCTCCAATAGAACTTTCTAGAAGACGAATACGATAGGTATTATAAATTTTAACACGTGTAGTTTAATGAAACATACATAGACATTTAGCGGCTTTGACCTGCCACTAGTATCTACTAACAGGGTTAGAAATTTCTCGAAGGTACGAGAAAATATCAATAGTGAATACTACGTTATTTTAATGCCGTTTGGTAACCTGGGTTTATATGATGAATTAAAGGAAACTCAACATTACAAAATTAAATAAGAATAGTAAATAAACTGCAGTCAATCGAAACAAAACTCTTTTCTATCCAACCGTAGTTATGTACACAATACTGTGGGTGAATATTATTACACAAACCTTTAACTCACGTAATATTCCATTAAATAACACTTAAGCACAGAAAAGAGAAAAAACAAACCTCAAATTCTTTACAATGTTTGTGTAAAGCCTTGTGAGCCTTATCGACTGTATCCTTCACACTCCAATAGCTAAGATCCCTATCCCAAGTGCATATTTTCACAAAATCACGTAATTTCTTCTCAATTGGTGCACGTTTTTCTTTAAGGAACGCACTCACTTGAGGAGAAAATTGTGAAAAGTAGTTGTGTATGTTCCATAGTATTGACAATAGTTCATCTGAAAATAGATAATCAAGTTTAACATAATTTTGAAACGTCTTTACGAAATTAAATGAAAAATAAGTGAACCTTCTATAATAAATGATAACGGGAAATGCAAGTTACTTCACATGTGAATAAACAGTAATTCAGTTTTTTTTTCGAAAGTATAATTAAATATTCACTTTATAATTACGTCTGCGTATGTTATAAGTTACAACAATAATATAATTTATGAAACAATGATGATCATGCTTTACCCCTATCAATTCTACCCTTATTAAGTACTAGCTTTCCACCCGCGGCTTCGCCCGCGCAGTCAAAGAAAAACCCGCATAGTTCCCGTTCCCGTGGGATTTCCGGAATAAAACCTATCCTATGTCCTGCGGTAAAAAGTAGCCTATGTCCTTTCTCGGGTATCAAAATATCTCTATACCAAATTTCATGCAAATTGGTTCAGTAGTTAAGGCGTGATTGAGTAACAGACAGACAGACAGAGTTACTTTCGCATTTATAATATATATAAGTATATATAAGTATATATAAGAATAAGTATGGATTGTCATATAAATACTGTAAGACGTAACTTTTGATTTAATATTTTTGTGGATGAATAGTTGTTATTATAGTTGTCACTATTTCATGTCAGAACATTTTTAGCTGTTGGATAGTATAGAATGCCGCCTTGAATCGTGGCGCATTCGTACGAATCGTGCCTAGAGGTACAGACGTTTTTTATACGACGTTTGACCCAACTACCCTCACATTGTTAATATCAACTGGATATGGATTATGGATATAATGGATTAGTTATCAACTGTCTACATCAATTAGGCAGTTATGTAGATTCGCAGTACATTCTTATTACATTCAAACTAATATTTAACACAACCCCCAGTACATTTCTAAAAATACAATAATTTAACAGACAGTACATTCTTATTACATTCAAACTAATATTTAACACAACCCCCAGTACATTTCTAAAAATACAATAATTTAACATACCTCTTCTCTCGCCTGGTTGCAAATGCACCAAATGGCAATGATACGAGTACAAAATGTCAAGTCTAACTTCATATTCAGCCACGTTTGATTTCTCCATAAAATCTCGAAGAACTAAGGTAATCCTTGTTGGTGAGACTGGTTGGTTATCGAGATTCTTTGAAGGATCCAAGTATGAAATGATCACGGTATACATGTAGAACCAGTATTTGTGTGCATCCGATTGTTTCCTTGAATACAATATATACTGGTTAGTTATTGACTAATTTATTCTTATGTTATGTATATCATAAAACACGGTAAGTACATCAAAAAATATGTTGTATCTAAATATTATCAATAAAGAAAACACTTCATATTATTAATTCTTAACTTATTCTTCATTAACACGACATTTATGATAAAACTTTCATATTTTGGCAGATATATTTTTTGTAGAAAATTTCTTGACTTTTTTACTATTGTTAAAATAATACGAATCGGAAGTAAACTAATTGTGCACGTAACACAATTTATTAATGAAACAAAAAACATTGGTTACATCAAATTAACAGTTCTATAACTTACCTCTGATACAGATTATTCAAGCACTCCTTCCAATGACTCATCTCTAATTTCCTCCAATTTATAATCTGTTGTCCCACAGATAATGATATCTCGATCATGTTATTGCCTTTGTGCGCATTTTTGTTCCACTCTTCGATTTTATCGCGAAGTAGTTCCAGACCAGTGAGGAATCGTGATACGGGGCTTGTGATCGGGAAGTTTAGTATTCTGTTCACTATAACCATTATCTGGACGAAAACCATCAGTTCAAAATAAAGATATAAAAAAAAATACAACCAATGTATAGATGCTAATTAAGTAAGTCATAAAACATAGTTTTAGGCGGTTACGGTGACGTCTTAAAGTGCTAGTTCCAGTTTGGGAAAGAGACACACCTATATAGTATATAGGTCGTCTAGCGCCGTCTCTTTCACACACTAATATTAGTCTTTAAGACATCATTACTGCGGGGATCCCCATTTACCTTTAACATAAACCTTTAGAAATAACATATATAAATATCTTGGAAGAAATAACAATGTCATTAAACAATGAATTTTTTTTATACGTTCATTGAATATATTTAACATTCTTACGTCTTTTAAAGTAGGGAAGTCAGGCCATTGCTCCAGTAATTCTCTTGTATTATCTCGCACTTTGTGAAGCAGCGGTAAGCACTCGCGCGTTTCCGACACCCAGGGTGAGCGATAGAAGTCCACTTTTTGATTGGAAGATTCTAAAATAAAATATTATTCTCTATTTACCTATACGTTTTACGCAAAAAAAAAAAAACATGCACAGATAAAAAATATGGCAAAAATAAAAGTCAACAATTAAGGCGAATTTTTAAATAGTGTCGAAATGGATTTAACTACTTACCAAGCCCATCAACTTTAGCTTTAATATGAGATAACAGCACCAACAGACTAGGAGTTATTTCACTTTCGAATACCGCATCCAATCCTTCCCACGATCCTTGAGCAACTTTACTGAATATGGGATACCGTAATAGTAAAGGAGTTATGACATCATTGCCCACTATCTTTTTCGGAGCAGTCAACCATTCTGCGATGGTCACATTACGAACGAAATTCGAATGCCACTTGTATATCAAAGACACATCTTCTGCTGTCATAATCAGTTTGGGTTTTTCTGTATTTTGTACTTTTACTTTCCTCTGTTCTAAAGTAGGCGGTTTAAATTCTCCGAAATCGTCCTCAGCGTACGAAGGGAACATTTGCATTATTTCTTCGTGAGCCGTGGCCTCTTCATCTTCATCTTCACATTTTGAAATAGACCTGTAATTTTGATAATTATTGGTACAATTACTTATGTATTTCTTATATAACATTATATTGTATCGTAGAATAATACTTACTTAGTGACATATAAAGCTTCGTCGTCCTGTTTCTTCCTTTCCATATCCTGTCGTTGTTTGTCCCAAGCTTTCACTATCGCATTTAATGTAGTCAACACCGCGCTCATCGATGCTTCATCAACTCGACCCATCGCTGTACAGTTCATCTTTAACTCTGATAAATTCATTTTTAATATCCTAGAAACATAGAAAAGTATTCAATTATATCTTCTCACAGAATAAAGAAATGCCGTAATTAAGATATAAAGTTGTAAAACTTTAAAATAAATGTTATGATTTGAACAAACTTACTCTATCCATGATGATTCAATCTTGAATAAATCAGTTTTGCCTCCTACTCCACGACTCAACATTTGTATGAAATGGTTTGTTACATATCGATTAAGGTGTTTTTCCTTTACATCCATAACATTAATTTTACTGGGATACACAAGCAAACTCCTTAATAATTCAGGCAAAAATTCTCCTTTTTGTAGTTTAAGGACAAGTTCTCTCATCACATCACTCAAAGAGGTTATACTGTGTATAATTTGAGAGAGTGAACTCTGCAAAGGCTTTGCTAAATCGGGGAAGGCCTCAGCATACACAGTTTCAATATTTTTATAGAAAGCTCTAGTTGAATTCATCCATGATATTGTTTCTCGAATAACGGCCTCAGCTTTATTTACTGTACATTTATTCAGTTTATTACTCGCGATAAAATCTATGTAAAGTAGATTGCAAATCTCTATCATTTTTGTAGATACCGTAATTATCGTTCTTTCTGAGAGAATCGACTTTGAGAAATGTTTACATTCCTAGAAGAAAAAACAATTTAAATATTGGAATAACTATGAAATAATATATTATATAGTTGTTATTAACGGTAGCTGTATTATCAACTGAACAAAATGAATCCTTATTAATTGTACTTACTTTGACAAAATTACAATAGGACGGTTTATCAGGACGGAATGTATTACCAGATGCGTATTTATGAATTTTAAGCGCTGTTTGTTCTTTCAAATTCATCAAAATTTCGCAGTGTGGGTGCACTTTTTTCAACTGTTGTAATGTATCATTATTCAAAGAATTAATCGCCACTTGAGATGACTTTTCGATATTGCGATTTTCATTGATAGTGCCCGATATTACACCTTGAACGTAGTACGAACTTAATAGGGCATTAAACATCTGTACGTCTTCTTCAATATATTTAACTTTCATACGATACTTCTCGACATGGTCTATTGGACTCATTTCTACCATAAATTGTACAAACAATAAACTAGTCAGTAAAGATAATTGCGCTGTTAATATCTTCACTTTAGTCACATTGAGTTTATTTAAGTTTAATTCTTCTTTAAGTTCTTTATTAATTCCATCGGCTTTTGCTAATGCTTCCATTAAGTAGGAGTCGATCTTAAGATGTTTTAGCAAAAAACTAAATTTATCATTGGTTAATTTGAAAATAGGATTATTCAAATTAGACACAACAATAGAATGGAGATAAATAATTAAATGATCATATTTCTTCATTTCAAATACAGCATCTGCTTCTCTGAAAGTTAAAAACATAAAAATATGTACTGAATTATTAGCAACTAAAAGTTAATTGTGATACCAGATAATAAATATTTTGGAGTCTTACAATTTGGCAGCGGCAGTGATATCCAAGGTGCCTATATTATTCCATAATATTTTTAAAATAGACTCCAATTGTAAAGAATATTCCACTCTGTTATTTAGAGATACTTTTTCATAGGCTAGTAATTGCTGAGACCCTGAAATACATTAAAATGTTATAATCCTATATAAAAAGAGCCGTGAGTGCCGCACACACGTGTCAGAAGTGAAACTTGTTATGCAAGATTCAAAGATACCAAACGGTATTGCCATGACGCGACCTTGAAAATTTACTCTCTATGCGCCTAAATAAGCTCTCTTTTAAAATAAATAAATATAGGCTCTCTTTTTAAATAAATCCATGCCATGATGATTAACTTTAATTCATTCACGAAAATAAATACATAAACAAGAACTCACCTTCCTCTTCAACCAACATTGTAAGCTGTTGAATGTAATATGGCATTAATGGCAGATTCATTGAAACCCTTTGTGTATTAGCTGGAATCAACTCCATGACGTCATCAGAACTTAAATGATTCCCAGATAAAAACAGCGAAGGATGAACGGCTGGTGATGATGCCAATAATTTATAAATCTCATCCCAAAATTTCGTTGTCATTGATGATAATCTAAAATAAAACATAATAAACTATATCATTGCGTATTATTTGTATTTAAAAAAAATATTGTCATCGATTCCAAAACGTCTCGATTTGAAATAAATATGCTTTAAAAATGATACTATGTTATAATTTATATCTTAAGCTTACCTTTCAATAGTTACATCAAGATTACCCTTTTGCATTTCAAGCAACATACTCAAATGATCTATTAATGCTGGTGGAAATCCTTTCGTAACTTTCCCGTAAGCAGTAACAATTGCTAAAATATCAAGACAACTTGTTTCTTTAGTGCGCAAAAGAATATCTTCTGTTGCAAAGAACTTCCTCAAAAGCTCTGGCATATACGGTTGCAATACATTTAAAACTCTTTGTACAACATATAAATTTAATGGTATGAGTTTGATATCTGAACTTGGTTCTTGTACTTTTTCTTTGATACTTGCTACAGTACTTTCGATTTCTCTAATACTTTCTTCCTGGGGTATATCTATAGCAAAGGTCTTGTTAGCATTGTACATAATGCTATCAAGCTTGTAGAATTGCTTATCAATTGGTTGATGCATATCAAAATGGATTTCTTTATAAACTGCAGCTCTTGCAGTGCATAAGTTATATTCCCGTTTGTCTTTAAATAGCTTTGATTGTCCGTAACATTTTCTCATTTTCTTGCTGATTTTCGATAATTCCGTATGTTCCTGTTCCATGTTTAATTTCATTTCCGTAATTTTCTTTTTAAATTTGATAAATTCATCAGATTTACCAATCATGCTGTAAAGTTTTTCCAATAGATACTTTTGAATCCACTTATTATGGATCTGGAGGATAGGTATAATTTCTTCTTTTAAGGTTGGCGTACGTTTTTGCATGGTAAATATTGGCATTGTACACGTTTTGAAAAATCTTATTCGCCAATTTAACAATTGTAATAACACACAAATATTTTGGTCACTTAAATTACAAGATGCCAAATTAATTGCTTTCAGCAATTCTTCATCAATAAGATTTATATAGTTTTGGCAGTGTCTTAATATGGGATATTCCACAAAATCATCAGTTAAAGTTCTCTTTGATACTGCATTTGAATAATGAAGAGCAGAGAAAGGACTTTCTATAAGAGATAATTTCAGAAGAGTTTTTTGACACTCATTATATAGCAAAGCAAAACTCGTGTTAGATTTAGCAACAACACCATCGTCAACGCAATATGATTCCCGATAAAACCGTTTATATGACTCCGATGTCGTATTTAATTTATTTACATGGTTAAGTGCTTGATCGTTCAATTCCTTTGCTAAATTTTTCAATTTGATATCCTTGGCATTTGAAACTGCTTCATTTAAACTATAGTAAAGAGTTTTCAATTGTTCACCAGAGCATTTTTGGTAAGAAGTTAGAATGCTAAATATTACATGCATTGTTGCATTGTCCACTGAGTTGTTATCTGTAATTTGCTCAACTGCCGTATAGGAAGTTTGTTTCGCTAATTCATAAATGGAATTGGAACAGAGCCCTTTAATTGTTAATGTGTGATTAACAACATTGGAACCAAAATTTGGGAATTCTTCAGTGCCCAACTCCTTTTCTAACTCACGTAACATATTATTCTTCATTTCAGCTAGAGATGTATTTATATCGGTAACGAAGTCACTACCACTTCTCGGTTTTATGTAAACATCTGAAAAACTGTTCAGTAGAGCCGTTTTGAAAGACACACCCCTTACTAGTTGTTGTTGTATTATATGCGCTGCTTGGAGAAGTTGCGAAACTGTTGGCCGTTCTAAACCTGAAACACATTTTTTATATTATACAATAAATTTCATGTCATACTAAATGTCATATTGAATTATTTATTGTTTAAAACATGTAGCTTAGCCAAAATTGTACAACTTACCTTGCACAAATTCTGTCATAGTTTCATGGCACCGAATGCAAATATCGTGATATTGATTAGGTAAACCACACGACGATAATAACGCCACTAAATCCATATACGGCATTATCTCAGAAAGACCTAGGTCACAATTATCAGGTCTAAGCAAGTAAATCTCAACGCCTCTATTTCTCATAGCTCGAGATATTTCGCCATGCTTGGCATCCATTGTAAAGAAAATCCTAAAGTTGGGATGAGGCTTTATTTCGCTTATTTCACCTCGCTCCGGAATACTGAGGACTCCATTTGGCTCCAAAAGACCGTTTAGTCTATCTAATACTGCGGCTGACGTTAAATTTACATTATCTAGTAGAAGCCAAGATCCATCAATCATAGTTTTAACAAGTAATGAATCTATCCACTCGAATCTACCACCCGAATTTACGGATGTCAGTTTTAACATCTTATTTTGCAAATTCTTTAAATTTCCTATTATTTTTTCTATGCCGTGAGTGTAAAGATCACAAATGTTGCTACATTCAATTAATTTATAGCAATGGTCTAATAGAAACTGCACTTTCTCTTTGAATTTTTTCATGTCAATATTAAATGCGTTTTTAGCTTCGCCGTTTGTTTCTATTTGACGGAACTCAAAAAGATCACTCAAGAGCTTATTTGATTTCCAAAGTTTGAAGTCTTGTAATAACCATAAACTTCTAACAATTCGGATAGTAACTGTCTCAATATTATCATATATATTTTCCAAGGTTCTGTTGTAGTCGACTTGTTCAAATCCCCCTAATAGATCTGATACATCCATAGCTGAGGTGACTGGTATAACATGTAATTCATTTCCGGTTAAATCCGCTAAAACTTGAACCAAACTACTTTTTCCCACAGCAGTCGGTCCAACTAGTATAGAGAGCCAATTCATTTTTACATTTTGAGCTAGCGCTTTTAAAATTGGCAATTGATCTCTAAGAACTAATAAATTTGTATCAATCGATCTTCTGTTTTTATACAGCCTCTCATTGTTGATTTGAAAAATAACATCACCAATAATTATGTTCTTACCATCAATATTGAACATAGGACGTTCATCACTTCTAGGATAAGCTGGATAAAATATTTCATTGTAGGTTGTTATCATTTTTTCTTTATCTTCCTCTGTCCGCATTCTATTAACATAGAGCATATCAATAAACTTGCCAGGTGACACTTTTCTACCTTCATTTTGATCTTCAATGAGTGCCTCACACCATCTTTGTATGTCACGTAAGTTCATTTCCCAGGGTGCTCCTCTATGTCCCCAAGACTGAATTTCAGTTATTTCATGTGATACCTTACAATTGAATGCAACTATTCTGTGT
Organism: Colias eurytheme; assembly: GCA_907164685.1. Taxonomy (NCBI): domain Eukaryota; kingdom Metazoa; phylum Arthropoda; class Insecta; order Lepidoptera; family Pieridae; genus Colias; species Colias eurytheme. The sequence continues at coordinate 10,514 of CAJQZN010042465.1, read as the reverse complement.
AAGATATCATTAGAAAGTTCTGAATATTGTGCCTCAACAATGAACGTAAGATCATCTTTCGTCAAAGTGTCGACATATACTTGAGTGAATCTGTTTAAGAATGATACGGGCAGGCCCCGACGAGCACCGCCCTGTTTGAGAGGATTTTGACAGGCAAACAGTTTTGTTTCTTTTTTCACTTTAAATGTTTTACCTAATTCTGGAATGTATATTTCACCTCTGTGATCTAAACAAGCATTAAGACCTTCTAGCACAGGTTGTGGTGCTAAATTAAGTTCATCCAAAAGAATCCAATCTCCGTTTTGGAGAGCATTTAAGAAAGCTCCCTCCTTGAAGATAAAGGATCCGTCTTCTGATGGTAAGTCGGTACCAAACAAATCTGTTATATCCTGAAAAAACAAATTACAATTAAAAAGTTACACTTACGCGAAGAAAAAACTAAATAAAATGAGTGAAGATACACTTACTGTTTGATCACTCAAGTTTATGCGGACAACTTTATGACCAGAACTTTTTGCTACAGCTGTAACTAAGCTTGTTTTTCCTACTCCTGGGTTTCCTTCTAATAAAATCGCTTTGTTTAACTGAAGGCCTCGTAATAGTCGTAATGTATTAGCACCAGTTGTGGGAGCCGTGAACGTAAACTTCTGAATATCAAATGGATTGTGGTGTGGCCCAATTTCGATAAGGAATGGATGGATCCCAAACTTCTTATCAGTTACCTCAGCAGTTAATGATATTGCCTTATTGACCAACATGTTGTTTAATAAGTCAGTTTTTTCGTAACCTAATGCACTTATTTGATTGAGCAAGAAGTTAATAGCATTTTTGCGCAAAACGTGTAAGGTTTCAGGATCAATGTGACCCGTTAAAGCGGTACCGAAACAATCCAAAAATGTCATACATGCACCATGCACATACGCCTCAGCTGTGTCTAACAATTTTTGTCCAACAGTAACATTAATGAATTGTACCCAGGACAGTAAATCACGAATGCTAAATGGAAATTTATTTGTCACTTCGGAATTTTTCAACCAATAGCTAAAATCAATTATACAATTTCCAATTCCTGATGTTCCATCTTCTTGATTTGACAAAGCTATTCCTTTACTAACACTCTTTTCCAGAACCTCTAATAAATCTTCTCTGGAACTGACATGATCACACCATATTTCTGTGAATCTATTACGTAAAGCGGGTGATAGTTCTTTTTTTCCAAAATCACCACCTGGATTCATAGTTCCGATAAAATGAAAATTTTGAACAGCTGAAATAACCACAATATCGGAACTATCATCGGTGCCCCGTTCAGACAAGACTAATTGTCTTTCTGGTTCTAGTAATGAGTTCATTCTTTCTAAAACACTGTCATCTGCTAAAGATATTTCATCTGCGAGGAACAGATGGCCATGTTCCATTGCTTTTATTAAAGGTCCATCAACCCACTCGAATAATTTCCCATCTTTTTTATATTGTCTTACCGGGCGAAGTCCACCCAAGAAGTCCGAGCTTTCTGTATGCATATGACAGTTTACGGATAGTAACTGACGGCGACTTAAAGCGGCCAATACTTGACATATTGTGGTTTTTCCGCAACCAGTCTCCCCTACCAATAGCACAGGCTCATTAAAAGTAAATGCCTTGGCTATTAAAACTGCTAATCTTCTCATATTATATGTCCATACTACATGAGAAAATTCTTGGAGTTGGTTACTTAAAAGCATTTCTAATGTTGATTTAGTCACGGGTGAAGTATTTTGATGAAGGCTGAATAAATTTTTAGGATCGACTTTTCGTTTTATATGTTTTTCAATAACTTCCTCTATTATACTTCTTTCATCTGTTTGGCGCACTTTGCCCGCTAATATAAGATAACCTTCGTCGGCTATATGCTGATCCCAGTCATAAAATTTTTCAGAAGTGAGCATTTCTTTGGAAGCATGTTTATATCTCTGGCCCCATCTGAATAAATCTCTCAAAGTGATAAATCCATCTTTGCCTTGTACTGCGGCTGAGCCCCTTCTCCTAACTTGTAGTTCCGCCATAACTTCGATCATTTTCTTGCTATATGTAGGCGGAATATGACACCTTTGGTGCAATATTGTTTCGAGTTCACTTCTTGGTATTTCGTCGAAATGCAGCTCGACAAATCTATTACGAAAAGCACGTGATAACATTTTTCGACCACCATACAACCCTGGAGGATTCTGCGTTGCAAAAAGCATAAAATTGGTATCAGCTTTAACAACTTCTTGGGTCTCAGGAATAAATAACTCTCGATTGTCGTCAAGAACACGATTTAATGCTTCTAATACATCACTAGGAGCTAAATTCAATTCATCAAGAATTATCCAATATCCTTTTCTCATAGCTTCGACTAGAACTCCCTCCTTAAAGACTAGATTTCCACTTGAATCACTTGCATAAGATCCTATGTACTCTTGTAAATCAGTATGTTCATGATTGTTTATTCTGACGCAGTAGTTTCCTGAGGCTTTAGCTATATATGTTATAAGTGAAGTTTTGCCCACAGATGTATCACCCTGTAATAATATAGGTAAACGCCCAAGTGATATGATGCGGGCAATATCTCGAAGATTTTTTCTTACAGTAGGAGTTAAAATGTATCCTTCTGGTATATTGATTTCCAATTTGCCCTGAGGTATCCAATGACCCTCAAAGAGCAAATAGTTTTGTCCTTGACATTGAGGTTCAGGAATTAATTGTTTTAAGACGGCTTTCACATTTTTCTTACCAAGAACAGCCCTACAAATAAAAAATTTGTTTTAATTCTTCTCTATTAAAATCAAAAATAAAAATAAATATATTTTGTATTACATACTTAGCTATCATGGCTTCCACTATCGGATGAGATGATCTATCTAGTTGTGTTAAGAAGGAAAGGCAAAATGCTTCATATAAAGATCTTGCGACAGTCCCACATTTTGCTTTGGCCGCAGCAGTTAATGCTCTGCATAGTGTTCTGAGTGAATAGTGGGGAGCATTACCTAAAATAATTAAAAAAATTATTACAGATTCAATAAAAGGTTCCAAATAATATAAATAAAATAGAAAATAAATCATACCTGCACCATCTACTAAATTCAATTTGGCCTCTTTTCGAATTGAAGAATAAAAGCTATAAATAGACTCTAGCACAGCTCCGCTTAAATTCATGTGGTATAAATAATCACCTATTAATAACATTAAATCATTTCTTTCTGTTAATTCATCAATGAAAAATTCGGTAAACCTATTTCTTAGGCCCACTGGTAAATCTTTTTTCCCTACATCAGTTGCTGGGTTCATGCACGCAAAAAGCGTGAAATCTGGATGTCTTTTTATAGGAACTTTATCACCCTTTTCCAGTAAATCAATACTTTCATTTCTATCTTCTAATAACCCAGCCAAACATTCCAATATTTCTGCAGATGCTAAGTTTATTTCATCTAACAATACCCAATGACCTTCTTGCATAGCTTTCACAAGGGATCCTTCTATGAATGCAAATGTCAATCGAGATTCTGCCTTGATTTGTTGCTCTAACTTAGAGAGTTTATATCCAAAAGCCAGCCAAGCCTTTAATTTATTGTTCTTTTCATCATTAAGTCTTTTCACTGCTGCTTTATAACTTTGTTGCATCAATGCTAACAGAGCATTCCAATTTTCTGTATCGTAACATGTCTCGATATGACTTAAAAACTTCTTATTTTTATCTGCATTATAGAAATTTGTGAAAAGGTCTAAAAATTCCGATTTGATTGGGCGTATAACGTATTTAAGATCCACAGGTTTATAGCCACCAAGTAGATCAGCAGAATCCGATTGTTGATTCATATTTATCACTACAAGTTTATGGCCAGTTTGTCGCGCTAAATATTGAACTGAAGAAGTTTTTCCAGTACCAGTTTCACCCACTAGAAGCACTGGTTCATTAGAAAGAACACAGCAGGCAATTTTCTCTAATAGGCAAGCAGATTGACGAGTGAATGAAAAAACGACTTGTTTATTATCGAAATCTATAGATTTCAGGCTCTTTTCGATACGCGGAATTGTAGCACGACCAACGATTAACGAATCCGGTTGTAAAGAAACATTTGGTTTGTAATGTTTACAGTAGAATTCAGATTTCGTCTCTACAATTCCGAGGCACGTGCCTACTTTTTTGGATAATTCTAGTCTATTTTCGGGTGATGATACTGAACAGGTAAAAATGTCCAAGGCGTCTTGTAATACTTTCAATGCAGAGTCTGGGCTGGATACATTAAAACCAACAACTGATCTTGCACACCATTTCATTAGATCTCTTGTAGAAATGAGCCTCGAACCTCTCATAATAACCACATTGTTAGCTTTTTCTGTTTCACTTTCAGTAGTTTGTAAAGATGTATCATGGCATCCAACAGAAAACATCATAAATACTTCGATCATCTTTGAACTGATTGTAGTCAGACTGGGGTAAAGTGTTTGTATAACTTCACTTAGCTCAGACCTTGATAGAGGTTCAACATTTATTACTGTTAAATGCTTTTGTAGTAAAGTACTTGAGCTAGATAACTTCTTTTGGTAACCATAATTTGTAATGATTGTGCTGAAAGGAGAAAGAAAAATACTCTAGAATACTTTCGCAACCAACATTATATTTAGAAATCAATATCACACACCCTATTAACTATTTACAAAGCAAATATTCAGCTTAAACTTTACTTACCGCTGTGTTACAAATAATTGGAAACCTGGTGTAACTGGCAAGGCATCTCTAAAACCAGGCACGCACAAAGTATTTCTCTCTAGAAGTGAACTCAGTGTAGATGCCACATCTAATGCAGCACAATCAATATCTTCCAACAACAACCAGTGACCATTTAGTACAGCCTGAAGCAAAAAGAAAATAAAAAATACAGTTTTTACAAAACTTTTACAAAAAAATCCAATAAATTAAATAAAAAATTTCACTTTTAATCACTTTTTACAGAAACAAAAATGACACGCTAAAATTAAAAAAAAAAATTTCGCTATAATGTAAAAGCACACACTGCATTTAATTTTTTGTATTTTTGAACAAAATTGTTTGATAAAAAACGAATTGAAAAAAGTAAAAAATATAGATTACCTCTGTAAGAACACCAGGAGCCCAGATAAACTCTCCCGGCACATCTGTACATTGATGAGAACCTAGTAACATCCGGGAATCAGTCTGATCTCCGAGCTGAACTTTCTTAAACGCGACTCCTTTACGGCCAGTGATCGCAGCTAAATGTTCCACCAACGAGGTCTTACCAGATCCTACAGGACCCATTAGCGATAGAGCTTTACCTATATAAAAAAAAATTAAAAATGAATCATTTACTTATATGAATAATGAGAACTGAATGTAAAAAATTCATACATTTTTTTTATATAGAATATCAATAAATAAGAGGGTATTTCAAAACTGAATTAAAAAGTATTTTTACTTTAAAAAAAATTTTTTTTCATTACTCTTATCAGTTGTATGAAGTAAACTATGTTCAAGGTTGAAAAATGAATGAGTTAAAGTTTATACAAATGGCTTTAATATAAATAGATCATTTAAATATTCAGTATTCAATATTCACTGATTGATTTTGAAAGTTTTTTTTTTAATTCTCCTTCAAATCAATCTAAATTGTTCATTGTTTTACTTATTCAAGTAATGTAGAACAGAATATAAATTATACAATTTCAATATAAAAAAGAATACCTGAAGCAACTGCTAGGGCCAAGCTTCTCAAGTTGTTGATAGTTGATTTAACAGGAACTAAACTTGCTGGTTTTACATTATCCTTGTCGTAGATTGGCAAAACTATTCCATCAATATTAACTATTGATTTTGTTTTTACAGTTAAATTCTCGATACCCGTCCCAATAGTTTGATCTACTTTAGACATGTTATTTTTTATATCTGTGTCAATGGATATGTTTAAGTTCTTATTTAATGTTTTTGATTGAGCTTCCGTCATGTTTGTTAGTATTGCCATGCATTCTTTTACCATCCTAGAATTATAAAAAAATAATATCAATTTTTGTTTCTTTTTTTTAACAAAGTTCCTTATCAAGCGTTGCAAAAGGGGGCTAGACGGAAAAAATTAAGAAAAAAGTTGTTAACAACACTTTTTGCTATAGTTGTAATCCGTGCGTCGTGCACGTCTTTCTCTGTCTGTCTCTCTTGACACCCCTCAAGTTTTTTTACAAAAAATGATCCTCAACCATTGAGATATACATATGGAGACGACACCGCCTACATCACTTATGTTCTGCTCAACATACGCCATATGGCGTAACTGCACGCTCATTTTTTATTTGTTTTAAAGTGAAATATGCCTTTGTGTGTGTTACGATATTGCACAAATAATACGGAAAAGTGTAAAAGAATAACTTTCATCGGTAAGTACCTAACTAGATAATAATTTTTAAAACTTAGTTAGAGCAAAAAAATGGCGCACAGATTTTGTTTGTGGTGTCTCCTCCATATGTAGTAATATTATCTCAATGTCCTCAACTAGTAAATTGGGCATTGCAAAGATAAAATCTTTTACTCACCATCTTATTTCTTCATTTTCATGGTGGCTGAAATTTACGACAAATTTCGTCCAATCCCATTTTGTTGAAAATTCATTTGGTAATTTTCTCAACAATTTATAACAACATGACACTATATTATGATCTGATACTTTTTGCCTGTAGTCTTGTAGCCTTCTTTTCTTAGGAGCCACATTGTAAGAATCTTCATGATGTATGAAAACTTCATATGGAGGTATTGGATTGATTTGGAAATATTTTTGAGAATATCTGTAATATTAATAGGTCTCCTATAATATTATAGTATTAGTATGTAAGTGAATAATATTTGTCAAATTGGCGGGAAAACTTTATTGAAGTCAAAGTTCAATCCTAAAATTATCTTGAAAAGTGAAAACCATACTATGTGGAATTTATTTTAGTGTCCTGTTTTACTTTAAAATCTAATGGGTATAATGAATTGACTTATATAATAGAATTTGTTTTTTGTTTTTTTTTTAATTAAGTACATCATTAAAAAAAAATTATTTAAAAGTTTATACAGTTAAATAATTATAAAAATACTTACTGAAGCACATCTGGGTGGTCACTCAAATGTGCCAATACAATGGAATATTCTAGATGTTTTGTTTTTTCACAATCCGTAGCAAGATCATGACTATTGCTTGAAAAAACGGGCTTCAGAGGAATTTTAGAAGATACTAGCGCAAGTGAAAGATTAGGCAAATATTTCCCAAATATGACTGCATCCTCGAAATCAAGAATATATTCTGCTAATTTTGCCACTAAATTGTCCGTACTTGAATGATGCTTCACCAATGAGAACTGTAAAATTGTCCCAAATATAATATATTATGAAATTATGAATAAAATAGTCCAAAAATATTACTTAACTTATTTTTATTCTAACTAGCTTTGGGATCCCTGGCTTCGCCCCGATAATATATCCCATACCCAAAACATTTCCGGTTAAAAACTGTCCCAGTTGGGTTTAATCTGCCTCTTTTAAGACAATAAGGCGTAGTGATATTATAGTATGTACCATAAACCATACTATAATATCACTATGCCATCATGCAGTTTTAAATACTTAATGAATAATATTTTGCATGTTGGTATTTGTGTTATTCATAACATTTATAGAAGCATTTTCTGTATTAATGTTTGTAAAGTAGAAATGTCAAAAGGCTTATTCATGAAGTTGGTAAGAAAATATAATATTTAAATATTAAAATTTAATGTTAATCAATAGCAAGTTAATATTTTTTTTTATTAATATTTAGATTAGATCAGCTTTCAATAATCTTCTTAAAATTATACTTAAGCTATTTATATAATAAAATACAATAAAAATATGAACTAACCCTTATTTGTTGACATGCTTTAACAAGATCTTTATTTTTTGTTTCTAGCTCTATTTGCTTTAGAGCTGCTACTAATTTTTCACCCATGATGTCATACCGCTAAAGAGCGGTTTTGGAGAATATTAAAGCAATTTTTGAATGAATATCACTGAAAATAAAAAATGTAAATAATAAAGACCGGCAAACGTGCACTGCACGTGAAAAAGTGAATTTGACAATAGCAGCTATGAATAGCAGTTAGCAGTTAGCACTACAATGGGGAATAGACATTAGAGTTTGAGACGACGTGCAGCTAAGAAGTTTGACATTGACAGATTATTTTCCTATATTTGGAGTTTTATTATACTCTGTGGCTGCAGAAGCGCAATGATGATATTTACGATGTATTTAAAATATTGGAGATATATGAGCAAACTTTGCTGTAACAAAGTACCATCCTAAGAAAGTTCCCCAGTCCACCAGAGCAATCGAATTTAGTCTATTCTTTCAGTTCGGATTACGGGTGGTCGAGTTGGTCAAGGCGTCCGCGTCGCGTCGCCTCGGATTGGCAGAAGACGCGGGTTCGAATCCCGCCTCGTGATCGAATTTTTTCTATTCTTTTATTAAATAATATAAATTTATTTCGTCAAAAAATAATTAATTCGTTTTAAAAGTTCTAAAAATGTTTGAAAGTAGATTCCGGTGCAAGACCTTTATTTGCGTGTTTGCTTCGTTTTTGAGAAGATAGAACACTAGGTACTGTTGCGCTCATATTACAATTACACACTAATGAGTTTAGTAACAACATTTTTGTTAGAGACTAGTAAATTGTTGGCAACTGAAAAGAGTCGCAAAAATTCATCAAACAAATACAATAACAATATAATATTGCGACTGTACATTCGAAGTGCGCGGGACGTCGCGTCGTCGACAGTGCAACAGACGGAAAACAACTGGACACCAACTGAAGACAGGAGTCGGGAGAACCAATCGGTGCACCGTGCACTTGCGTGCACTGGCTGCTACGCGTTCGTGCCCCTCAACCCACTCACCTCCCACATTTTCACTTCTGCGCAGGTTTTTTGAGACTTCAGACTTCAGGTCAGCGCTGTGCGGCGATAAAGAGATTTGCCGCTGCTAGTCTGTGCTGCTAGCATAAAAATCTAAATAACAAGACATGTTATATAGATTTCTATGGGCGTATTCAGAAAGAAAGCTTGAAACTTATAAGCGCTTATAAGCGCTTATAAGTTTCAAGCTTTCTTTCTGAATACGCCCTATGGCTGCTAGCCATTTGGCCGTTGGATGTCAGAGGGGCGTAGATATAAAACACAGTTAAAAAATAGGGTTTGCTGAGGCAAAAATCTCCTTTGTTTCAGGGAATTTACAAAAAAGAAATTAAAAGTTATTGAAGTGAAACTTCTTTATCGGGGTTGGACAAAAATTTAGAGTAACATTTTTGCGTTACGCCGTACGCGTAACATTTTTGCGTTACGCCGTACGCGTGACAGTTTTGCGTTACGCCATACTCGTGACATTTTTAAGGTCATAAAGAAGTTTCACTTCTTACGTGTGTACTCTAGTACACGCATACATTTTTTTTTCATCTAATTTTTAAGAAACTTTACTTGATGTTCTTCAGCTAGTGTAGTCGCATTAGCGATTAAGTTAGGATTGCATAATTATAAATTTATAGGTGGTTCGAATTATTGAAATGGGTTAACTAATATTAAATTAATTGTAAAAAGGAAAAAAGGAATTTATACAGAAGAACAAGAGAAGGACTGAACCTGTGGACTGATCAGTATATTAATTATAAATACGTGAACAATACACTCAAAATACACCCAATGATCTGTCATCATATAAATAAAATAACCGTTAAGCGTCTTATTCACGGTCCATCTTGACGTACGTCCCGCCAAGGTCATACACGATGCGCGACGAAAAACGATAGTGAATAGTATTGACGTACGTCAATAATAATAATTATTATTATGTTGCTGGATGTGCACGACGAATTTTTCATCCAGCGAGCACCCCCATCACCGCGAACGTCGTGCAGATGGACCTGAGATGGACAGTGAATAGCGCGGACGTACAGCAGATCAGTGTTGCCAACAGAAATTAATGTAAATACTTGGAAACGTGGCCTATTGATAAGATTTTTTAAAGTGAAACTTTTATTACATCGTCTCAAACTTTTTGGTCTGTGTAGCGCATGTCGCGTGACGGTCGAACCGTACGATAATTATTATCGTACAAATACGATAATTTTGTGCCTAAGTTTCACTTTTACCGTGGTTTCATAAAACCAAACAACATTTTTTTTTGTGATAACTTAGTGAGTACATGAGCAAGCAAGAAACAGTTATTTTATATTTTTCCACTGCAGAAAAATGGCAATTTATTTAAAAAAATGTCCTAACGAATTTGTTTGTTTTAAAAAAATGATTAGCTATATACTCTCTGTTCCCGCCACTTCAGCATTTACTGAAAGAGTCTTTTCGATCATGAATGTGAAGTGGCGGGAAGAGAGAAACCGAGCTTCATTAAAAATTAATTAAAAATGAGCTCTTGAAATATATAAATTTAGATTTGGAATGTTTGGATTCATATAATTCATTTAAA
>CAJQZN010042464.1:15385-57065 GCA_907164685.1 Colias eurytheme | reverse complement strand
CGCGGGAACTCCACGCGCAGCCGGTACCCGTCGTAGTCGTAGCCGTCCCGCGCGCGCACCGCGTCGTCCGCGTCTCTGCACAACACAATGATCATGAACAAACTTACTTCCAACCCAAGATGAAAACTTGTTTAACCCATTGAGCCCCAAGCGGCCCGATCGGTCCCAGACACAATAGATTTTCTATTGTGTCTGTGGTTTCGGGGGCTAGACAGTTTAAAAGAAATAAATAATTTTTATTTTATTTTATTAAACTAACGGACCTAGGGTGCTTTTCAACCAAGAATGTGCGAGGATGTGTAGCTAGGAATGTCTTTTTATAGAACCAATAGTATCGCTTCATTTACCTCGCCTCACTCAGCACAGCTCTGGTGGAAACAGCTCAGCGGTGCTAGGTTTTTGCACTTTTTGCACATACAAAATAAGCAAGAGATGTGTGCGTGGGTTTGCACATCATGACACCTCACTTTTCAACTAATGGTCACTTACTTTTTATATGATTACTAGCTTCCCGCGCGCGGCTTCACCCGCTTTATAGGAAACAAACAAATTATATACTAAAACCTAGCAAAATCCGTTGCATAGTTTTGAAGATTTGAGCATACTTAGGGACCGACAGACGGCGACTATCAATTATTTGTTTTATAATATTATGTATACTCGGATTTTTAATTAGATAAAGTAAACTGACGTTTACTGTGTTGTCAGTTTTTGATGAAATAAAAATAGCGTTGTCACAAAGTGAATGATTGAAAATCGGGAATGAATGAAATTGAATCGATCGTCTAATGAATATTTAGTGTGTAACAATATAACATCAAATAAACACAACAATGACAACAAACACAACGTAATTAGTTACAATTAACGGAAAAATTACAAAAATAATAACGTAAACAGCGTAACAATAAAAATAAAAAAATGATTATAATTACATTCTACTTGTAACTTATATCTTATATAGCTTTATATATTATAATTAGAAATAATGTTATTTTATAGTTTCAAATGATGAACTATTCACACTCATTGTTCATTCATCTGATTGAATGTGAACTGAATTCCTCACTATTACTTTAAATGTGGCAACATTATTTTACAAAGTGACATTAGCTGCTGTCAGTTTACTTTATCTAATTAAAAATCCGAGTATAGTGATGAACTTGCACTAGCTGTGAACCATCTTCAATAAATTAACTATTCTACACCAGATCTGCCGATTGAAACTGATCAGAAAATCTGTCAATTCAAACCTTATACTGATAAATTATGTAGTACATACTTTACTATAAATTATAATGTATGTGTCATTAAAAAAAACCTGTATTATTGCAAGGTATTTGAATTTGCGTTTAGACAAAAAGCTACATGTGTTTCTTTGGTAAACAAAAATCTATATAACAAGTTTAAGTTGTTTCTTTGCATATAAAAGTTGTATACCACCACTTGAATTAGTTCAAGTTCAATTGATTGATTTTATGGTCCCATTCTCCTGTTTGAAGATTAAACTAATTTTTTTTTTTTTTTTTTTTTTTAAATCTCCTCTAAACCTGCAATCTGCCTTATTAAGCATTAAGCTGGTGGTTAAAAGTTTTAATGTTGGCATGCATGGCAAACGCCCAGTGGCGTCTCCATATAATATTTTCTATGATCATGGTGAGTCTGATTCTACGGTTGAAGGAGGTCTTGTGGAGCTCTCCGTTTTATGCGCTTAAAAGTGCGAGTGGGCTCCATCATGTTCCAGACAAGTATGTTGGGGTGATTTTTTATACGGCTTTTATATGTCTTAAGTTTCTTGAGAATTTCCTCTTTAACAGTTGGAATAAACAAGTCACGGTGAAGATGACAATTGCTAATGAACCACGGAGCTCGAGATATGATACGAAGTATTTTTGACTGGAAACGTTGTATAATTTCCAGATTAGAGTGAGCTGCAGTACCCCAAAGTTCAACTCCATATGACCAAATTGGTTTGAGGATAGACTTGTACAAAAGAAGTTTGTTGTTCAGTGAAAGGCCAGAGTTACGCGCCAAGAGCCAGTACAATTTGCGAAACTGTACACTAAGAGCTTTCCTTTTTGTGAATATATGTTTCTTCCATGTAAGACGTCTGTCCAAGTATATACCCAAGTAACGCACATCTTCTGACTGGGGAATTGTTATTCCGTTAAGTTGAACGGGTGGACAAGTATCGCGTCTGAGGGTAAATGTCACTTGCACCGACTTCGTTTCGTTGGCTTTTATTCTCCAGTCTTTCAGCCACACTGAGACATCATTTAAGCTTTGCTGTAACATTTTCGAGGCAGATACAGGATCCTCATGCATTGCGATGAGAGCAGTATCGTCAGCAAATGTCCCAACGAGAACATCTTCTTTAGTCGGTAAGTCAAAAGTGTATATTAGATATAATACAGGACCCATTACGCTGCCCTGCGGAACACCAGCCTTAATTTCGTAGAGATTTGTTCTGTCGTCTCCATGCTTAACGTAGAAGTGTCGTTGTTGAAGATATGACTTAATGATTAGGTAGAAGTTTATAGGTAAAGCTTGGAATATTTTATAAAGAAGGCCCTCATGCCATACACGATCGAATGCCTGCGAAATGTCCAAAAAAGCTGCTGAACAGTATTTTTTGTGTTCGTATGCGTTATTAATCATCTCGACCAAACGATGGACTTGTTCAATCGTGCCGTGACCTTTGCGGAAGCCAAATTGATGGGTCGGTATTAAATCAGATTTGGCTAGCAGTGGAGCCAGGCGTTTCAGAATGAGAATTTCCAAGATCTTTGAGGCAACAGGTAGTAGACTTATGGGGCGGTAGGAGGAAACGTTTTCTGGAGCCTTTCCTGGTTTGGGAATAAGTATGATTTCAGCCACTTTCCACTGAGAAGGTATGTATTCTCTTCGCAGTATAGCGTTATATATAGCAGTTAGTAAGTCAATGGCTACGGAAGGAAGTTCCTTCATGGCTTTAGTTGTTATTAAGTCATAACCAGGAGCTTTGTTCAAGCTAAGATTATTGATTGTGGAACGAACTTCACTTGCCGTGAACTTTTTTATGGGAGGTGAAAGCTGATGCGGTGTCGATAGAGCTTCTGTTACTTCAGATATCTTGCTAGAGCCGTCAGCAGAGTTCGGCGTGAACACTCGCGAAAGATGCTGAGCAAACAAGATTGATTTTTCAGCGTCACTTTTGGCCCACGTGCCATCATCCCGTCGAAGTGGTGATTGGAAAGATATTGGGCTTTTTAAAGATTTAGTTGTCTTCCACAAAGAGTAATCTGTTGCAGAGGTGGCATCTAGGCTGTGCAAGCGATTCTCTATTTCTATGTTCCTGATGTCTTCTAGAGTGTTCTTAACTTTCTTCGCTAGTTTGTTAAATTTTTTCTTATCTTCTGGATGTCTAGAGGTATGCCACTGTTTTCTTGCCTGTCTCTTTTTAAGTATTAGTTCGGTTGCTATTTGTGGATACATGGGTATGATCTTAATATCTCTGTGTTTGGGCGTAGCTTTCCAGGCAGCAGTTTGAATGCAATTGTTAAAACTCTCAACAGCTGTGGTTATATCGTCATCTGATTTCAAGGGTATATGTTTATCTATTGTGCTGACTATAATTTCTCGAAAGTATTCCCAGTTAGTTCTTCGAGAATGAATCCTGCAAGGTTTTGTTACTTCCACAGGCTCATTATACAGTACGGCTATGACAGGTGTGTGATCAGACGATAGTTCGTATGTAGATTTGCAATGTAGGGAAGAGATGGGAAGACCTTTCGTTACGAAAAAATCAACCAGGTCAGGATTCTTCTTTGGATCGGAAGGCCAATATGTCGGTTTTCCAGTAGATGTAACGCATAGGTTAAGTTGCTCGACAGCTTTCTTTAGTTCACGACCCTTCGTAGTAGTGGTTCTTGCGCCCCAGTCAGTATGTTTGGCGTTATAGTCCCCCGCTGCAATGAATCTATTGCCGAGTTGATTGAAGAAAGACATATATTGCTCAGCTTTTAGGTTGTGCTTTGGGGGTATGTAAAGCGCTGAGACCAGTATTGGGCCACTTGCACTCTCAATAGAGATGGTAGTGGCTTGAATTTCGTTAGTGCTTATTGGATTGTGGACGTAGTGTTTGACATTGTCCCTGACCAGTATTGCAGAACCTGCATGAGCTCCGCCATCAGGGTGGTTAGTGTGATACAATTTGTACCTTGGCACTTGGAAGTGGGATTTGACGGTAAAATGCGTTTCAGAAATAAGCATAAAATCAATTTGATGAGTTTGCAAAAAATATATTAGTTCTTGAGTATGATTTGACAGCCCATTTGCATTCCACAAGCCGAGGATTATGGGTTTAAATATACTTAGTTGCGGGGGGGCACGGTGGGCCGCCTGCCTCCCGCCTGAATAAAATCCTCGCAACTGCCTTGATTTGTCGTTTGCGATCGCCAGTCGGATATTACACTTAGCAAAAGGCTTGTCATGTTGTTCAATTGTTGCATCATTTGTTTAAGCATATCCAAGAGTTCTTTAATGTCATTATTTGTTTCATTGGACTTTCCAGTTTGTTGGGTTTGAGTTTTAGGCAGATTAGGATCCTGTAGCGGAGGAGCGTGAGTTGCAACTGTTACATGCTGAGGTTTGTAAAGCCTTTGGTTTTGTGGTTTTTTATTTAGACCGTTGCGAACGACGTCAGCATATGGCTGAATTGGATGTTGGACTTGATTAGAAGTAGGGATGTTCAGATCTTGTTGAGGAGCTCTGACTCGAAGAGCAGGGTATTTCTTTTTCTGAAGCTCCTTGAAGACAGAGCAGCCTTTATAGTTCGCAGGGTGATTTCCATCGCATAAAGCGCATTTGACGTCATCCGATCGATCTTTACGCGCACATGTGGACGATGCATGATTTCCGGCGCATTTAATGCATCTTGGACAACGACGACAATAGGCTTTTGTGTGTCCGTAATCAAGACAGTTGGCACACTGAGGTATAGTCCGTTTTGGTTTTGGTGGTTCAAACTTTACGCGACAATATAGCAGGTTTTTAATTTTATAAATATCTTTATTATTTGAGCTAGGTTGGAGTTCGACTACAAACATATGCAACGGGGTTTTGGTCAATGCTTGTTTGATATTCCAGATATTAGTGGTGATGTGCCCCAGCTTTGCCAATGCTTCTTTAATATCATCAGTATCAGTCGATGGATGTATGTTCTTAAGTATGACTTTAAAGTTCCGTTCTTGTTTGGGTTTGTAAGTAAAATATTCTGTGCCCTTAGCATCTAGTTCATTGACAATGATCCTGTACGCGTCTGTTGTTGCTGGTTGAATTTTTACCTGATCCTTGGGTAATACTTTAATTTCAAAAAGATCTTTCACGGTTTCGTCCAGCAATTTTATTAAGGGACGAATATTATTCACTTTGTCGATGAATATAGGTGGAGGTTTTGGTATCCTTTCTGTTGGCTGGGGTTGATGGTCCTCTTTTTCTACATCGTTATCGAGCATAGAGAAGGAATTGTGTGTGGGTGTCGGCTGGCTTAGCCAGTATGTGCTGATTTTAGACTGTTTTTGGCTTCTATCTGCTTCGGGACTATTTCTTTGTCTCTTGCGATTTTGAATTTCAGTCCACTTAGAATTATCCGGGTTTTCATTGTCGTTAGTTAAATCAGTAATGTTTTGGCTGCAATCAGTGAGGGATTGCGATCTTGGTCTATTGAAGAGACTAGGGTGAAAAATTTGTTGTGTAAGCCTTTTTTGATTGGTTTGGGTTAGGATAGATGATTGATTAGATGATTCCATTTTAGTTCCCACGAGTAGGGCAAATATACAGGTCACACAACCGGGTTACTCCCATTCCGGTCATGAAGGCTATATACTTCAACTTAATTTAAAAAAAAAAAAAAAAAAAAAAAAAAAAAAAAAAAAAAAAACTAAATTAGGTCTATAACTAAAAAAATACTTCAACATACGCTCTGCCTGGACAATTAGTTGACGATATAAATATTATTAACTAGCGGTCCGCCCCGGCTTCGCCCGTGGTACATGTTTACGTTTTCTCTACATAAGAACCATCCTCGTACTTCAAGGAATATAATAAAAAAAGAATTATCGAAATCGGTTCAGCTGTTCTCGAGTTATGCGCTTACCAACACATTTTGCGATTCATTTTTATATATAAGAAGAAGAAGAAGACTAGCCAGCCCAACAGATACTGTCCTATCCTAGGGCAAATTGTCAAAGGCATGACGTTTACATAGCAGTTATGTTTTCTTCTTTTTTATGTCTAGAGAAAAAAAATAAAGATTTTCTTTATATGATCCTTTTACTGACAATAATGAACAGAATAAATAAGAATTATCAAAATTGATCCAGTCATTCACTAATAACGCCGTGACTAAGGGAAATAGGATTGTCATTGATTCAACACATATCCATCGCTAAGCAACTATCCCCCACATTATATTTGAAGAAACAGTTTTTCTTATACTTTCTCAAACTTTTTCATTTAGAAGTAAATAGATTAATTTTCAGTAAGTCTGTGTGTGACGCTATGACAATTTGTTAAAACAGTGTATTTGACTGTTTTTTTTTAAATCAAACGACTGTGCATAATAGTTCTCAAGATTCAAACAAGTGTTTTTATGTTCAAGGGTTTATTTACCATTGATAACAATCTTTTCTAAATAAACATAATAATTCACGACTGCATACAAATCATTTAGAAAATGCAGAATTTCTTATATATTCATTAATGTTATCAATTCATTTGAAATATCTCTTAAAATAACTGTAATTGTAGAACAAATATGCCTGATAACATATCAAGTGTGGTTTTATTATCAGAAGAAATAGACACTAATCATAAAATATATTGTGTTTTGATGTAACACTGCAACAAGTTATTTGAGGAAAATTGGAAAATTACCTCGTGTGTTCATAAGTTTTGAGACGAAATAAAAGTTGCATATCTTTTGTAATATTTAACTTATAATTCTAAAACTTATACAGCATATTAAGTGAGTAATAACAAATAATAAACTTTCATTATTACTCAAAATGTCCACCCTTATTTTTTATACAGGCCTTCAGACGATTTGGCCATTCATCTATAGCGGCACGAATCTTTTCCAATGGAATTCGCTTTGCTTCTCGGACAAGAGCTCGCTTCAGTGACTCCAAGTTTCGGTGGGACTTTCGGCAGGCCCTGAGCTCTAATTCAGTCCATAAAGTATAATCCAGCGGGTTGAGGTCGGGGCTGGAGGAGGGCCATTCGTTAGCCGCAATGAAGGCCGGCACATTCTCCTTCAACCAAGCTTGGGTGGTTTTTGCCTTATGAGATGGCGCTGAGTCTTGCTGGAAAACCCAATCCTTGTTGTAAAATAAAGTATGAGACAGGGGTTTCACAACAGCCTCTAAAATATCAGTTTGATAATTCTTGGCTTTCACCTTGACACCTTGTTGGCAGAAATGCAGCGGAGTGACACCTTCATACGAAACTCCCCACCATACCATCACACTAGCCGGATGATGAGTACGCAAGACAATCCGTGCTGAAGGTGGGACGTCCTTGCTACTTTTGGCATACACTTTATTGTTTTGTCGGTTGAACTTTTCTTCGACAGTAAAGATTTTCTCATCAGTAAGGAGTATCTTCCTTGCATCGTGTCTCCTAAGCAGTATTGGACAACATTCGCGTCGCAATTTACGAAGGCGGTCGTTTGAAAAGTGAATTTTCCTATGGCTGTACGCCTTAACCTTAAGATTATATTTCAGTATTCTGTTGATTGATACGCGCGAAATATCAGTCTGCAGTGCGAGTTTTTTCTGAGTGCGATATGGATTTCGGCAAGTCGCTCTCTGATGATTTTGATGTTCGCAGGCGTTCTCACAGAGCGTGGCCGGCCACATCTTTGGCGATGTTACAAAGAATTAGTCTCCCTGTATCGTTTGATAGTGTAATACACAAAGTTACGGCTCACACCAAAAATTTTCACCTCACGGAAAATCTCCATTGGTTTTCTCCCCGCCTTAAACAGCGAAATTACGGTCGCACGTAATTCTTTAGTTCCCTCCATCACGAGAAAATTGAAAGAAATGAATTTGAAAATCAAAGGAATTAAAAGTAAACATTCCAAATTCAATCATGGAAAAAGAAATAAATATCAGCCAGTGATATTTTATCTTATTTTTTAACTACAAAGTTTGTCTCAAAACTTATGAACACACGAGGTAATATTATGATGAAATAATTTATTTTTCATAGGAGAATAATTTATTCTGGGAGAATGAATCGTAAATATAATTAACCTGGACTTGAAATAAGGCGTCATTAAAAGACAATTTGTTCTTAATCAGGTTAAATGAAATGATTATGGTTAATTACTGTTAATTACTATTAATTACGGCCAGGAAGACAATGCAAATATTCATTTCATCATATCATAGTGTTTTAAATATAAAAAAAATCTACAATAATTGTACAGCTTAGACTTAATGAGAAAAAATGTTAATTTCAACACAAAATGCCTTATCATACTAAACACAATAACCAAGGTTGTTTTTAAATTACACTCTGATACTTGAATTTAAATTTCCTGTTATCAAAATTATTCATGGAGGTTATAGGTACCTATTAATTTTGTCTCCAATTGTTAATTCGACGAATAATTATTATGATATAAGTAGGGTAGATACGTTGCTTGTTAGAACAGTTACAAATTACACAAAACCTAAGAAATGATGCCAATAGAAAGTGAAATATATACTTAATCTACGACAATAGATGCTAACGACAATACCTATACATAAATAATTAACCTAAATACATAAATACACTAACATGCCGAAAGCCGCCAAAGGAATGTAATACCATGGTAATAGTGAAAAATGAATATTTCTTACCTGGGATCTTCGAATTCAACGAATGCGAATGGTGGGCCTTTTCTGTTCTTCAAATCAACGAATGTAACTTTACCAAATTTGTAAAATAAGTCTTGGATATCCTTTGTCCTTATATCGGGGGGTAGGTTACCCACATATATTCTGCATTCGTTTCTATTTGCGCCGCTGCCTCCTGACATTTTGAGAATTTAAATATATGTAATCTTAATAATAAAATAGGAATAGGTAAGCTTTACTTTAATTAAAGTAATTAAACAATTTCTACGCGACGAGTCCTTAAACGCCGTCTTGTTTGATCAAGATGGCGATTCGCGAGTGGCGCTAGCGAGCTATCAATTTTGATTTTTGAACTTGAGCAGCTGCGTTGTTTGAACGGATACTCGTACTCGAAAAAATAGATACAGATTATCATTATTATCTATGTCTAAAATAGAAAGAAGCTTTATATTAAACAGAAAGTAATAAGTCATATCTAAAAAATTATGTTTGAGTTCAAAATTTATTTGAGTCAAAAACCAAGGATCATCACATTATGATACATATCATACAATTTTTTATTAATATCCATATTTCACCACCACCTTCTACATTAATCGGTGAAGAAACATCTGAAACATCAACTAAAGGCTGCAAGAACAAAGTTTGAAAACAATAATTCAATATGTTATAGATATAAGTGCATTATGATTTAGAAATTTATCAAAATCACATAAATATTTAACGAATTTGCATATATTATTGCATATATTATTTGCATTATATATAATACAACATAAATATAATTTATCACTGAAAATAAAAAAAATTGTAATCAAAACACTACTAGGTTTATTCTTCAAAAAGGTGTATACATTTTTTAAGCCTATATAAAAAAATAATATTTTTGTATTTCGAAATTATTTTGGATTTCGAACGCCCCCTATCGTAAACGAAGGTAATCTACGGTGAAAGAAGCCTTTGAAAGAATCCTCTAGAAAGTAGCATTGAATCTCCGGTATCAAAATCGTTTCGTGAAAAATTATTCTTTTTTCGACGTAAAAGTGAGTATATTTGCTTTTGTGTCTTTCAATTATAATTAATACCGTTGTTCTGATCGGTGTATATATAATTTGTAAGTATTTTCTGCAATTTTTCAGTAAAAATAAATTTAAGTTGCGGTGCCGTAACATATTAATATTTCTCCAAGGTTTACTTCAGTGTATGTGAGAATAGTTCTATCGATTTAATTCTGGAGTTTCTATGACAATGGCCTTTTTGCGGATATGTTTTATCTTTATTGGTTTTCCACGGCCTTATTTGAGTTCAGCGCTAACTGTTAATTGATGACGGGCTTTACCGCCAGTGCGTTAGTGCGAATATCTAATAGGCGTCAAATTAAATCAGAATCCAGGTATTTATTTAGTAAAATAACTTAATTGAAACATAGAGCACATTAATGGCAATCAGGATCCCGGGTTGACCTTTACTGAAAGTTATTTTTAGCGCCGTTATTGAACATAAACAATAAATGGTTTGTACGCATGTGGAAAATCAATCAAAGGAAATTCATAGACCTTTAGATAACCTAAGTACGTGCACATATTGAACCTTGTTTGTTTACAAAATCTCATGTTTTTAGTCCTTTGCAATACAAATGAACAGTTTCGATTGCTTTATCTTAAAAACTGATAAGAGATAAGAATTGAATTCGTACTTGTCACAGTAAATTCCTTTACGCGTACGAAATTCTTCAGTTTGAAAGATAGTAAAAATGAAAGTGTATTTGTCATAGTCATTCTTAAGTCATAGTCATTCTTACATAAAAAAAAATACTGCTAATCTTTGTTTCACTTGCATTGTTGATAAATTTTAAACCTAACGTAATACCAAAAAATGTCCAATACACCTAGTTGTAGATGTATAGAAGATGTATATGTACTGCAAAAATCTGTTTGGTTTCCTATGACATCACTATCCACTAAATAAGATCTAGCTTGCATATGCATCTCTGTAATTCCATTAGAGATCATGTTGCATTATATTAACAGCTTTCAATGTAACTCCGCTCAATCTGTGAATCATAGACCCTTTGATCCAATTATGATGGTTAACACGCCTACATGTAAAAGATATTAATGTGAATAAAATGGAAAGGATTACTTATTGATACATTGTCAGCTAAATATTGGGTTAATTTTGTTGTAACATTTAAGAGCAGTTGTACATGGGCAGCTCAAGCAGTTAACAACTGAGCAACATACACAGACTGCTTGAGTGTTCGGTCGTTGACTGCTCGAGCTGTTGCTACAAACCGCGCAGTTGACGGCTTGAAGCAGTCGCGACGGCTCGAGCAGTCATGTATATGGCAGTGAATGAATGTCTATAGTTCACCACGCGGTCGCGGCTTCAAGCCGTCGGTCTCAACTGTTTGAAGCAGTCCGTGTACGGCCCCAAAAACATTGAACTACATACATTGTACTTTTTATAAAACAATTTTTAAGTAAATTAAATTTGATCTTACAGCTACACAACAGACAAGATGTGCGACAGGAAGGCAGTGATCAAGAATGCTGACATGAGCGAGGAGATGCAGCAGGATGCTGTGGACTGTGCGACGCAGGCCCTCGAAAAGTTCAACATTGAAAAGGTAAAACAAACTGTACATGACATTATAAGTGCATAATTTAGTGTGAAAATAAGACTTGATAATCATTGAATTTTCATGTGGAATACGCAGTGTTGGTATTCAATATTCAAGTTGCATAAGTAGACTTTAAACTGAAAATTAATTATGTTAGGTGTCAATGTATTATGGTGACCTTAAAATATTTCGTTATAATTATTGTGTGTTAACTGATAAGTGAAAATATTATGTCAACATGTTAGAATATTATGTTACTTACATTTAAACAGATTTCTAGATAACAGTGGACATTAGATAGTGATAGCAATGTAAATCTTATCACATAACATAGAAGTTATTTAAATCATTTAATTATACCTTAAATTTGTTTCAGCAAACATTTTTTGTATTTCAAATCTCAAAACTTGAGAATAGTTTGTGAATACAATTCAATACAATTCAAACAAAAACATTTTTTTATTTGTGTTATCAATGTTAGGACCGGAAAATGTAGACCACAGTGAATTTAGATAACATTGTTTTAATTTTTTTCAAGCGGTTTCTCTTTGATTTGGTGACATTTACAAAAAAAAAAACAAATTCATTATTCATTAAATATGAAGCTTTACTTAAAACCTGATCATAAGTATCTTCTAGATTAATTACGATTAAAAAAAAATAATTTTCTGCGTTTTAGTTGAATAAAATTTTAGAAATAACACAATATGACTCATTATAAATTTGTTTGTCAGGACATAGCGGCGTTCATCAAGAAGGAGTTCGACAAGAAGTACAACCCGACGTGGCACTGCATCGTGGGCCGCAACTTCGGCTCGTACGTGACGCACGAGACGCGCCACTTCATCTACTTCTACCTGGGGCAGGTTGCCATCCTGCTGTTCAAGAGCGGCTAACTGCCCCCCCCCTGCCCCACACTCGGATCAGCCCGGTTTACACGCACACTCTTTACCGCGGGATTGAACGCGGGAAAGCACGCGCGCGCAATCGCGAGGGATTGTTTTGTCACGTTTTTTTATGCACTTAATCTTTCGCGCGCGATTATTCGTGCGTTTTTGAGGAAAGAGGAAAGATTGTGCGTGTAAACGATGATCGCGCGCGATTGAACGAAGGAAAGCGTGGCGCGTTGGAGTGAAAGCCGAATCGCGCGCGAAAGAGCGTGCGTGTAAACCGGGCTATTGGATGAATGTTGCTCGACGGCTGCTGCGTGATTGACTCGTTTGTTTATGCTGGGCATCCAGAGTGAGAATTTACTTGTGTAAACGTTCACGTCTAGTATTTATTAAATTTTAGTTAATTCCTAGACTATACCTAGCATAGTGAAGTCATATGTTAGTACTTATCTAAATTTATTGTTTTTTCTTTGTTAATACGTTCACTGGAGATATTTTCAATACTTCTATTATAATTAAACTTTCTTACAAACCAACTTGTCTTTTATTTGGAACACTGTTTTTTCGATTTCAGACTGTATATTGTAGAAATTATAAATGAGTTATACCACAATAAAATAATCAAATTTTGTCTAATGCAAGTGAAATGTCCTGAATCGTATAGGAGCTACCAACGTTGACAAGAGAGCATTTTAGTATAGTTGGTTCTTTGATATACTGTTCCTCTTGCTATTTCGGTTAGAGTCCGGGCTGTCTGGCTGGTCGCAGTGGTTGCGTTTTTTAGTGCGCATCTCATCTGCACAGGATAATTTCCCTAATTTGAAGTCATTTTTTAACGCGTAATTTTTAATATTTTACCTTTAGATAGATCCATCAGACATAATTTTTTTATTGCAAGACGTTTTTTTCGTTGTTAAATAGGTACCAGACGCAATTTTTTATTTCGTTTTTATAAAAAATTCAAATTATTTTAGAATGTCTGTAAATTTCACATTATGTTCTTCAAACATAATATAATCTAAAATTAATTAGCCAGACGCTAATTCGATTGTTAAGTATTAAATAATGTGTATAAATAAAAAAAAGTAATGAAGCATGCAGCTCATCAGCTAGTGTATTTTAACTATGCGACAGGAAATAATTGCAAGAATACAATATTATTTACACTTGTTCTTATAAATAAAAGCTAAAATGAAAAACAAAACATAAAAGTGAAAAATAAATTAAAGTTAACTACCATACATTGAAAAGAATGGAATAAAAACTATATCAATGAAGGTTAAACAATTACATTGTTAAATTTAAAAAGCCATCTTCATAATCATCATCATCATCATCTTTCCTCACACTGTCAGAATTATTTATGTTATCGTCTAATGGCTGGTTCACACTTTGATTAGTGCGAGTGCAGGTGATGAGTAGTACTACGTGTGGACAGCGACTGTTTAGTGCGAGTGTTTAGTAGGCTGTGTAGTAAAGTGAATAGAAGCGTGTTCTATTTTTTTGCGAGTGGACTGCGAGTAGCCAAGTCCCGCGCGCCCTCCCTTCCCCCTCACTCGCAGCGTGCCTGCACTCGCACTAATCACCTGCACTCGCAGTCAATTGGACACTACTCGCACTACACACCTGCACTCGCACTAATCACCTGCACTCGCAGTCAATTGGACACTACTCGCACTACACACCTGCACTCGCACTAATCACCTGCACTCACACTAATCAAAGTGTGAACCAGCCATTAAGGAATTGTTATTGTTTTCCAATATTCCATCATCTGTAAACAACTAGAAAGTTTGTTTCAATATTGATGTACACACGTACACACACACAACACACACACACCACACCACACACGACACACACACGTGAACACACACACACACGCATGTTTAAGTTTGTATTGAATTTAACTAAAGTAGTTAGCATGAATTTATATAGGTAGGTATACTAGCGGTCCGCCCCGGCTTCGCCCGTGGTACTTACCTACATGTATAAACTATCCTATCTCTCAAGTTGAATCGAACTGCACATGGTGTGCGAATTTTATTATAATCGGTTAAGTGGTTTAGGAGTCCATTGAGGACAAACATTATGACACGAGATTTATGTATATATATTAAGAATTAAGATTAATGAATTAATATTGTTATCATCATCACTACATAGTATAAAAAAAGTCGCTTTCTCTGTCCCTATGTCTCTTTAAATCTTTGAAACTACGCAACGGATTTTGATGTGGTTTTTTTAAATAGATAGAGTGATTCAATTGGGAGGTTTATATGTATAATAACATCCATTAAATAGTGGAGAAGTACCTACTGTTATTTTTGAGGTTTCTAATGTGATTACGTAAATAATTACAATTTTTCCACTTACAGTGCAAACGGAGGCACCCTACGAGTTTTATCAAAATACTTAATGTACTAACTACATTGAAAAGGTCTACAGAAAAGTCCGTGATGGTATATGTCTATCTCTTATGGATAACCCACAATAACTTTTTTTATCATTTACTTTTTACGACAAATAATGGCTAATTTTCGAAGCGATTTTAACCAATACAGCATTAATCCTTAACCAATTAAAGACCTTGAATACATTGTTCATTTAATATAGATCTATATGGCCTTTTACACATGGATTTAAGTGAATATTTTCGAAGATATTACAGATTTAAAAATTGCGGGACGTAGCGTTTGCGGCGGTACCAGCCGGCCGCCCGGCTATATCTACACTAATATTATAAAGAGGAAAGCTTTGTTTGTTTGTTTGTTTGATTGTAATGAATAGGCTCATAAACTACTGGACCGATTTTAAAAATTCTTTCACCATTCGAAAGCTACATTATCCACGAGTAACATAGGCTAGGTTTTATCCCGGAAATCCCACGGGAACGGGAACTATGCGGGTTTTTCTTTGAAAACGCGGGCGAAGCCGCAGGCGGAAAGCTATGTTTTTATATTCAACGTTCACAGTTTTTCTGTAGTGTATTTAGCGATTATTGCACCCATGGGCGTAGCTAGCCATGGGCACAGGGTGGGGCAAAAAAAAAACCGGCCAAGTGCGAGTCGGAGTCGCGCACCGAGGGCTCCGAATAAACCTACTTTTTAATAAGTTGTAACTCTAAAATGTATGTTTTAGCAATTTTTCCTTTATCTGTGCTATAAGACATTGCTTTTAACCAAATTTCAAGACTCTGTGTTCACGGGAAGTAGGTACAATGTAGGTTTTGATTCCCTTGCGAATATCGAAATTTGCGATAATTTGCAGCATAAAATGGCTGTATCTTTTGATTGCGTTGGCTTATAAGTTTGATTTTTTCACAGCTTTAAGAGACCGTAGACTTGAGAGTTGAGTATTCGATATAAATTTCAGTTTGATAACTCTACGCGTTCCTGAGAAAAAGTGTGTTGACAGACAAACCGACAGGCAGACTTTGTTGTGCGTCTGTCTGTCTAAAAATACCTTTTTTTTCAAGAACACGTGGCGGTATCAAGCTGAAATAATAATGAATAAATCAAAACAAACAAAAGATACCTACAGCCGTTTATGTTGCAAATTTCATCCCTTTATTATATAGTTTATCTGTGTAATACAATAATATGATTCCTTTTTACCATAAAAATATAGGTCTATGTAAATAGAAAAATGAACCATTTTAAATATCTCAGTAAATAAAGCAAAACCTTGCACTTCCGATTTCATGTTTGTTTTAGGTTAATGGTCACTTATCTATACTTATAATAAATCTGTAGAGAGGCCAATTCTGTACATGAAATATATTTAAAAAAAACTATGAAGGGGTGATAAGGGATCGCTCCTGATGCCAAAAATGCAATCAGTAAAATTTTTGTCTGTCTGTCTGTCTGTCTGTATATTCGTTATAGAAACAAAAACTACCCGACGGATTTTAACTAAATTTGGCACAATTATTCTTCATACTCCTGGGCAGGTTATAGTAAAAGAATCATGTAAATCGGTGTAGAAACACCAAAGTTATACATGAAATACGTTATAAGTCATCGCGCGTGAATTCAGAATCATGCCATAAGGATTATTTTTGTGTATCAGTTGCCGCGTTCGACGCGCTGCGCGGCGGGAGCTATAAAAATTAAAAAGGCGGCGGGTCTGCACCCGTTTCGCGTTGTCACGGCATCACGTGTGAATGGCTGAACCGATTTCGATTATTCTTTTCTATTATATTCCTTGAAGTACGAGGATGGTTCTTATGTAGAGAAAACGTAAATATGTACCACGGGCGAAGCCGGGGCGGACCGCTAGTATTAAATAAATCTATACTTATAATAAATCTGTAGAGAGGCCAATTCTGTACATGAAATATATTTAAAAAAAAACTATGAAGGGGTGATAAGGGATCGCTACTGATGCCAAAAATGCAATCAGTAAAATTTTTGTCTGTCTGTCTGTCTGTCTGTCTGTCTGTCTGTCTGTATATTCGTTATAGAAACAAAAACTACACGACGGATTTTAACCAAATTTGGCACAATTATTCTTCATACTCCTGGGCAGGTTATAGTAAAAGAATCATGTAAATCGGTGTAGAAACACCAAAGTTATACATGAAATACGCTATAAGTCATCGCGCGTGAATACAGAATCATGCAGCCATAAGGATTATTTTTGTGTATCAGTTGCCGCGTTCGACGCGCTTCGCGGCGGGAGCTATAAAAAGGCGGCGGGTCTGCACCCGTTTCGCGTTGTCATGGCATCACGTGTGAACGGCTGAACCGATTTCGATAATTCTTTTCTATTATATTCCTTGAAGTACGAGGATGGTTTTTATGTAGAGAAAACGTAAATATGTACCACGGGCGAAGCCGGGGCGGACCGCTAGTCTATAAATAAAATAAAGTCGTGTTAGTTACTCCACTTATAACTCAAGAAAGGCTGAACCGATTTAGCTGAAAATTGGCAGGGAGGTAGCTTAGAGCCAGAACTCAGAAGAAGGACATAGGATACTAAATATGTACCACGGGCGAAGCCGGGGTGGTCCACTAGTTGACCATAAAAACACAAAATGCAGACAGATCCAGGTGGAGCTTTGCTCGCAATCTTATAGTTTTTGACCGATATCTCGAAAACTATCCACTTTAGGGCAAAAGTTGCTTAGACTTTTTTGTAGAAAGTAAAATTTCGCATATTTTATACCATGTAAAATTTTTTGTAAAACTTACTATTTACGGTTTATGGCCTATTTGATGAACCAGTTGATCGTTAAAATATTGGATTATTGGATTATTAAAATGCATGTATGTACATAGTTTTTAGGTCACTTTATTCTCTACAAGTTTTGTTTGAAATTTTTTTTCTAGTGCCCATATTTTTTGAGTTGTTCCACGTATAATGTAGAAATGCCGAGGCTCGGCGGGTGACATGGCAGGCTAAAAGCTTTTTTACGGATGTAATAAAAACGAAGAAGAAATTTCCAATGCAAGTGGATTTTCACCGTTTCCAAAAAAATTTTTGATTTTTTTTTTACTTATAGAATATTTTTAATACATTTTTTTAAATATTTTCCTTTATTTTATTCTTGCATCCGAATATAAAATAACTAAATAATAACTACTAATAACTCAATTTAGAATATATACGAAACATATGTACGAAATATATACGAAACATACATAGGTAGGTACCTTGAAATTTACTATTTATCGCCAAACGTTAAATAACTCAAAAAGGATTAGAAAATAAAGTTTCAAATAAAGTAATCTTAATAAATGGATAATGCATATATGTATTATATATTAATGCCTTTGCATTTCATTGATAAATCCAATATTTAAAGAGTTACTTGCCAAAGATGATTAACCGGCTCATTAAATAGGCCATAAATCGTAAACGAAAAGTTTTACATAAAGTTTACAAAGTATAAAAGGTGTAAAATTTTACTATCTACAAAAAATTCCCAAAATTTTTTTGCCTTAAAATGGATAGTTTCCGAGATATCGGCTAAAAACTTTTATGTAAGATTGCGAGCGTAGCTCCACCTGGATCTGTCAGCATTTTGTGCTTTTATGGTCAGTAACTTATCCTAAAACAAAAGTGAAATTGGATGGGAAATTTAGTGCGAATTTGGCTAAATAAAAACAGCTTTGAATGGGGTAACAGTACTACACTACTTTTTCTGGCACCAAAAGTGGTTTAAATCATGTAACATAGAAGCGCAAGCTTTTTGTTTAGATCGCATTTTTTTTGTGTCGACTGACAACTTTCGAGTGAGAATTTTTTAACGGATATTAAGTTTTGTAGTCAGTACCTAGATAATTACGTATTTTAGATTTGGTTAGGTACCTTCCAGATCAGAGCCAGGGTGGGGCAAGTGCCCCACCCTGCCCCACCGTGGCTACGCCCATGATTGCACCCGTGCGAAGCCAGGGCCGGGCGGGTCGCTAGTTAATATTAGATATACCTAGTCTGGTCGTAAGTTCTGTCACATATGTATTATTGAATAAACAAAAAGTTACTTTTATATATTTATTGTTTTATATGTGGCAATAAAGCTTACATATTACTTAATAATTTCGTATAAAAATTATTCAAAATGGCATCCATGTTTTGCGATACAAGCTTTCAACCTCCGCGGCCAGTCGTCTATCGCAGCACGAACCATGTCCATGTTTATTTCAGCAGCTACTTTAATAATGGATGCTTTGAGTGACTCCAAATTTGGGTAGGATTTAGCGCAGGTTCTCTCCTCTAAATATTACCAGATTTTATAATCCAGAGGATTCAGGTCCGGGCTAGAAGATGACCAATCTTCATGACGAATGATGTCAATCTGATGGGCGGCCAGCCAATTTTGGATACCCTTGGCTTTGTGGGCAGGTGCTGAGTCCTGCTGGAATACCCAGTGCTGATTTTTTAACATGGTCAGGTCAGGAGGTTTTACGAGGTTTGTTAGGACCGTATTTTAGTAAACATTGGAACTTATTTTCACACCCTTTTCACAGAAAAACACCTCTGTTAGGCTAAAATAATACACTCCCAGGAAAACCATTACTGATAAGGGGTGATGGCCGCGTTGGACTCGAAATACACGTTGACACGCTTCTTCACTACTGTGGGTATACAATTTGATATTCTTTTTGTTGCATCACTCCTCCACTGTAAAAAATTTTTCATCTGAAAATAGGATTTCACGATACATTTTTCTCGCGTATCGTTTAAGTAAAGCGCGACATTTATCCAGTCTTAATTTCTTCAGGCGTGTGTTAAGAAGATGCGATGTTTTTCTACAATAAGCCCATAGTCCTAGGTCCTCGTTCAACACCCTTTTAACTGTGGTACTGCTAAGGCCCATCAGCAGTGCTAACTGTTTGCGATTTCGGACCGGACTTTTCCTTATTCGCACCTTTACTGCATTTATCACTGCTGTCGTCCAAATCGTACGACAAAGACCACTTCTATTCCTATCTTCTACTCTTGAATCTTACTTAAATCGATTTATAGTGCAATAAAAAAATCTCTGTGTTATTTGTAAATTTTAAATCAAACTGAAAATTTCTCTTGGCGCGTAACCGCTACGATGCAGAGCGAGAACAGCGACTCTGTCTTCTTTTTGCGTCCACTACATTGTAACAAATTCGTTATTCTAATAAAGTGTGTCGTTTTTTAACGCGTAAAATAATCAAAAATCGAACGTGAAAAAGAAATTTGCGGTAAACATTAAAAATTTGAAAATCTAACATAATGACAGAACTTATGACCAGACTAGTTATATTAGAAAATTTAACTTGTATTGGCAACACTGTATTTTGTTAGTGGTTCTTTTTCTTCTTGTACGCGGTGTGTAATGTGTGGTATTAGGCAATGTGCTATTGGAAACAATATACATAAGTTTATGTAATCGCTGTTTTCATTTAAACCCATAACTTAATAGATAAGTAATAAAAAAATTGTTTTGTATAGAAGATTGTTGATGTAATAAAATGTACCAATGGAAGGTACTTGTTCCCACAACACAGGGAATCCTAGAGTAGGAACAATTCAATTTCTATGCATCTTAGGTATATTTTCGAAAAAAAGAAGTTATTTTTTATTGTTATTTAATTTTCGCGGCCGACCCTTTCTATCTCTCTTGCACTTTAAACTATCTCTCCATATACACAATCATCAAATTGTTATACTTACCTACTTTCACTACGTTTTTATTTGTACATATTTAATACTTAACAATCGAATTAGCGTCTGGCTAATTAATTTTAGATTATATTATGTTTGAAGAACATAATATGAAATTTACAGACATTCTAAAATAATTTGAATTTTTTATAAAAACGAAATTAAAAATTGCGTCTGGCACCTATTTAACAACGAAAAAAACGTCTTGCAATAAAAAAATTATGATTGATGGATCTATCTAAAGGCAAAAGTTTAAAAATTACGCGTTAAAAAATGACTTTAAATTAAGGATAATTTCCTGTGCAGATAAGATGCGCACTACTGAACGCAACCAACGGTAATTAAAAGAGTTAGGCCTACAAGCTCTACAAGCTATGTAGGTTACGGGGTCAGGTCAAGGACTAAGGATGACGCATCCAGGTAAGTAAGTCGTGTGATCGCAAATAGGGCTGTCACATGTGGATTTTATTCTATTTGCGATAAAATACTGCATTGCACTAGTTTGATAAATCGATAAAGAGCATCTCTTGCAAAGAAACTGCAGTAACGAAAACGTTGGTACTTAATTACATTTTTGATGAAGATAAACATGAGGAATCTAATGTTATAGAACTTGACGCTGTTTTACATCTATTTATTACACATACATATCTACTTATTAGTTATTACATACGTATATACATACGTATTAAGAAGATACATTTTGCATCAATGGTGACTATTTTAAACGAAACTGAATATTCCTCATAAATTCCACTGTTAACTTTACTGAGCAAAACATAATATTTTTACTGATTTCACATGCACAGTGCACTCTGACTTTTTTTTTTTTTTTTTTTTTACTTAAGATAGGGAAGCGCTTGACCGCAATCTCGCCTGATGGAAAGCTAAGATGCGGTCTAAGATGGTACGCGCTTCCCTAGTAGGTACCGGTTCACTCTTCTCTTGAAGACCCCCATATTGTACTCGTCGGGGAACACAGATTCAGGAAGCGCGTTCCAGACCCTAGCGGTTCGAATGAAGAATGTGGAATCGAACCGCTTAGTCCGGGTACATGGAACGTCCACCATATGGCGATGCCTAGAATCTGTGCGCCTCGACGATCGGTGGAAGAACGGGGATGGCGGAACAAGTTCGTGTAGTTCCGCAGCGCACTCACCAAAGTGTATCCGGTAAAAAACCGATAAGCTGGCCACTCTGCGACGATGAGCGAGGCTCTGGAGTTTTTTGCCTACTAGCTCATCGTCGTTTATGAGCCTCTTGGCACGCCTCTCTATCGCCTCAAGCGCCTCCAGCTGGTACTTGGCGGAACCGTCCCAGAGGTGAGAGCAGTATTCCATGCACGATCGGACTTGTGCTTGATAAAGGTTGAGCAACTGTCCCGGGCTGAAATACTGTCTCACCTTCGCCAGAATTCCAAGCTTTTTTGAGGCTACTTGGGCTTTTGATTCAATGAAGGAACCAAAGTTCAGAGTAGGCGTTAAGGTGATACCAAGAAGCTCGAAGTGGTTAGTTATCGGTACGGACACACCTTGGAAATTCGGAGTCAGGTGGAATGGACTCCGTTTAGCGGAGAATAGACACGCCTGGGTCTTAGACGCATTGAACTTGACCAGATTGGCATCGCCCCAGTCGGAGACCGCCTGTAAGGACAAGTTCATGCGATCAACCATCGCCTCCCGTAGAGACTGGATTTGTGCCGTACTGGCTCGCGCGCTGGATACATATCTCTCCACAACAGTGCTATCGTCTGCGTATCCATAGATACCGGGTTTCAGCAGATCGTTGATGTGTAGCAGGAAGAGTGTTGCGGAGAGAACTGATCCCTGAGGGACTCCGGCATTTATAGCCATTTGGTCGGACGAGCAGCCGTCAACGACTACCCGGAGCGACCGGTCCCTCAGAAAATCTGAGATCCAGGCGCAGAGACCAGTAGGCAGACCGTAGGATGGAAGCTTGCCAATTAGGCTATCATGCCAGACCCTATCGAAGGCCTTCGAGATATCAAGGGAGACAGCAAGTGCTTCACCATGATTCTCTATGGCCTCGCTCCAGACGTAGGTGGCGTACGCTAGAAGATCCCCAGTGGACCGGTTTCGGCGGAACCCGTATTGTCGGTCACTGAGAAGGTCGTTCGCTTCTAGGTGTGCCAGGAGCCTACTGTTCAGTACACGTTCCATAGTCTTACAGAGTATGGACGTGACTGAAATTGGCCTATAGTTGGAGGGGTCGGCACGACTGCCTTTTTCTTCACTTCGACGACTTCTCTGACATAGAAAAATTAGGTTAGCCTATTACACAAATTTAAAAAAATAATTACCTAATTACACAAAAAATAATCGCCCAACAATCGAAAACAGGAACGAGCAGCTGAAATAAAGCATAATAGTATATATACCTACCTTTACTTATAACCCAATCCATTTCACCTCTCTTCTATCGCTCACTTGCTCAATTTATGTAAATCTTATATATAAAAATGAATCGCAAAATGTGTTGGTAAGCGCATAACTCGAGAACGGCTGAACCGATTTCGATAATTCTTTTTTTATTATATTCCTTGAAGTACGAGGATGGTTTTTATGTAGAGAAAACGTAAATATGTACCACGGGCGAAGCCGGGGCGGACCGCTAGTATTGAATAAAAGTAACATAGAATTGTAATCTAACTATCCATCTAAAACCTTATACATAATGCTAAATAGTTTGGAAGAAAGCGCTATTTTCTGGAATTATCGCCGGGGAACAAGGATTCAGGAAGCATGTTCCAGTTCCTTGCGGTTCGAATAAAAGACGAACTGACATACAATCAAAACAATTTTCTCTATTCTACAATTATTTTTATAAATACGCAAGTTTGTGAGGACAGATTTGGATGAAACTAGAGTAATGTAGGTTATATAACAGAATTGAACCAAACCATAGGGCATAGAAATACATATATTGGCTTGCGGGTTTGTCCGCGGGTAGGTAAATCTAACCTTTAACTTCATAGTTACAGATCTTGAGATTTAAATTTTAAAGTAAACAAATATTTGTTTCCATGCTATCGTTGCGGTAAAGAACTTCCTCCTGATATTCAACCGCAATGCTCATTCCTAGTTATATTATTTAGTTGTAAGGACTGTGTTCCACCAATCCACGGCTATATTTTGAGCATTAAAGTTAATAATTATAAAATATACATCTATCTACACATTTTATAGGGTCAATTTTTTAAATATTTAAATAGGTTTGGCAACTTTAATTCATTGACCTACCGATTATTTTAATTAGGGCTTAAATTTTATCTAAATTTTCATTATAATTTGATGTATGCTCCTATATTTTAAAATGCAACGTACTTAGGTATGTAGAAAATCATCAGACGATCACATAATATATCTTGTTATTAATTAATACTTATGGAATATTTACTACATAATATAGCTTTGCTAGAAGCTATACTTATTGGTGTATCGCCCTTATTTATTCTCACATGTGTTGCACACCGCCAAGCGAGAAGCAGTGCCGTGTGATAAAGTTGTATAAATGATACAACTCGCGACTCATCGATACAGTCAGCCGTGACATTCACGGCTACTTGCAACAACTACACCTTCAGCAAAACCATCGTTTTGGGGTTAGTGTGGAAGAACAAATTGGTAAGTTTTTTTTAACTCAATAATACCATGATAATACCTAAAATATTTTGTTCATGTTTTTAACTATTTCGTGTTATCTACTAGAGTGTATAAAGTGAAATTGTTTTGCATGGCAACATTATTTTAACAGTGTTTTAGTACCTAGTTGTACAAAACGAATTTATTTAGGCATTTTATTTAAATTATAACTGTTTAAAAGCTTTGACCTTTCCACGGCTAACTTGAGCCTACTTGTAATAAATTAATTCTTTAAATAATAAACCACACGCAATACTTGAGAAATAACTTAATTTGTAGTTATCATGCGATATTCAAATTTCATAAATCAATCAATATTGAATTTTTTCTTGTGTTTAATTTAATGATTTTATGCGAGTATTTTAGAAATTAAAGATTTAACGGATTTTAAACGTGATGATTGATGAATGTTTATTTTTGTTTTCCATTATTGGA
The DNA here is from genome assembly GCA_907164685.1 of Colias eurytheme. Taxonomy (NCBI): domain Eukaryota; kingdom Metazoa; phylum Arthropoda; class Insecta; order Lepidoptera; family Pieridae; genus Colias; species Colias eurytheme. Next base: position 32,419 of record CAJQZN010042464.1, on the reverse strand, counting down.
TATTTTAATGTACTTCGCTGCTCAGTATAAGAATGTAAAAGCTACGAACCTTAGGTATTTGAATTTAAAATATGTAATTAGATTAATATCTTTGTAGTTACAGATTTTGAAACATTTAATTCGATTTGAATTATATCTCAAACCGGACTGTAGTGATGAATTTTTGATGAATGATTTTAACCTCTTCATAAAATAAAAGTCCCCATTCAAAAATACACTGCAGTTGAAAAATTATGTACTTGATACCAAAAAATTAGTAGGTACCTACCCACTCTAGTCTCAAATTTACTTGCCTATTATAATTTAACAGAATAGAATCCTTGCAAATAATGCCAGTTACAAGATAGTTACCCATTATATCTTACTTACTGTATTGTTGTTATGTATGTTATATTTTATTGTTTATGTTTTAGTCACCATGTCGGACGCAAAGAAGAACTTACTTCTGTTTTTCGACCGGCCCACGGAGCCCTGCTTCATGCAGAAGGGTGAAAACAAATCTATTTTCCAACTACCCGACAATTACTATGTAAGTATAGCGCTTAAGATAATTTAAACTATGTTTTTTTATTCAATCAGGTTCATTCTTCTTGAATTGTTACGTTATAGCACCACATAGAAAAAATATTATGTTATGTAGGTAGGCAGTTAATTAAAAATTCTAGTTTCTCCCTGATGATTCTGCGTCGTTTATACTGTTGCAAATAAAAATACCTAATCTATATTCACACTGTAAATGCGAAATTTTTTATTTGTACCTCAGTTATGTAAAAAATACTTAACATATTTCGATGAAACTTGTCAGCGTCGTTATTAAAATTGGTGCTTAAGTACCAATTTTATAATAAGCTGTATCACACTTTTTGTCCGTCTAAATACCCTCGCGGTCGAATGCCTGTGCAGTGAAGAATAAATAAAAAAAAACTGATGATTTGTTCTCACATGTTAAATGTAATACTTTATAATATTTCATTCAAGCCGGACAAATACAAGTCGACCAGCAACACGCTAGCGGACCGCTTCGGCAACGACGCGACGCAGACCATCCCGATCCGTAACATCTCCTTGCCGAACCTCTCGCTGCCGATGCAGCTGGCCTACAACAACCAGTTCTCGCTGTGGGTGCCCAAACACAGGGCCATGGCTACTAAGCTTATTGATATCTTTATGGGTATGTTTATTGTTGGTTGTGGACCTTTTGCCTGTATTTTAGCAGTTTGTTTGAGACATGATAAACTTTGGGGTATTATGTTGTGTGAACTTTTACGTCATAATCAATGTCATAATGCTATACAATTTCATCCTATTTATTTAATTCGTTCAAATTTTGTTTTCGCAAAACTCCTTGTCTTTTTTCGTTAACCTATCTTTATTTATCCTACTTCATATTATGTCAAGTGGTAAACCGTTATAAAAGTAAAATAACTAAACATTCGTTTACTTACCAAACTATTTAATAACGTCTAGATAACATTTAAAATATGATAACAGGTATGCGTGACGTGGAAGACTTGCAGTCACTATGCTCATACTGCCAACTCCGTATCAACCCATACCTCTTCAACTACTGTCTGTCTGTCGCCATCTTACACAGGTATATATTATTTATTTAACAAACAAGTACACATAACAAAATAAGGACGAAAATAGCACAAAAATATAATATAACTCACTCATCACTGAATATGACTTGATATTTACTTTACTATGAAATATTTAATTCCAAAATCTGTCATGTCTAAAATATAAGACTTATAACTTATAGCAGGATTGAAGATTCACCAATTTTTTCATAAAAATATTTTTTTTTTTTATTAATTACCTAATTCAAAACACATTTTTTCCCTCCAGAGATGACACCAAGGGTCTGAACATCCCGACGTTCGCGGAGACGTTCCCAGACAAGTTTATGGACCCCAAAGTGTTCAGGAAGGCCAGAGAAGTCAGCACTGTCGTACCTTCTGGAAACAGGGTATGTTGTGCTTTGATTAATTGTTAAATATTCGTGTTTCGGTTAATATATTTGTGTCATGTTTCTTTTATTTTTTTATTTTATTTATTTATACAGTGAAATATACAGTTAGATGACAGAGATCCATTAATGTTAATATAACATATTTTTAAATTCGATTTAATTGTTCGCACAAGAGATTTTGTAGGTGACTCTAAAATGAAATGTGATCAGATTTTGTTGACAGATTACAATTTCACTAGTTGGATTATAACACAATGGTTTTTAGTTTTTACAATCTTTCAACATATTCATAACAAATTCCAACCCAGTGGACGGCACAATCCTAGCCACAATACAAAATTACCTAACATTCCCCTTGTTGCCAGCAGATGCCAGTAGTGATCCCACAGAACTACACAGCATCAGAGTGGGACCAGGAGCAGCGCGTGGCGTACTTCCGCGAGGACATCGGCATCAACCTGCACCACTGGCACTGGCATCTCGTGTACCCGTTCGACTCGGCAGACCGTGCCATCGTTGCCAAGGATAGGAGGGGAGAGCTGTTCTACTATATGCACCAGCAGATTGTTGCCAGGTGAGCTGGCAGGGCCCTGGCACCACTGGCACTGGCACCTCTTGCACTGGCTATTAGCACTTACTTGCACTATTGGCACTTACACTATTGGCACTGGCATTCAATACAGTACATACCTGTTAGAGTTACTCGTGCTTATTGCCTTTGATATGACAATTTCTCTATTCAGATGTTAACAAAATTGCATCAATGAGGTAGATCTTCGAAATCTGCATTCACCTTTTAAACTAAGCAACACAATACTTAAACTTAACATTGACTTACATTCCCAGATACACAACCGAGCGTTACTGCAACAAGCTGAGCGCCCCGAAACGGTTCAGCAACTTCAGAGAGCCGATAGAAGAAGGCTACTTCCCCAAGTTGGACTCGCAAGTGGCCAGTCGCGCTTGGCCACCAAGGTATTATAGCATATCTAGATTTTTATTCTAATGCGTGTGTCTTAAGATGTTATTCAATACGTTAGTCAGGTAATTGCCCCACTCGAGTAGGCGAGCGAGTTATGTGTTTTACTCTTGAGGGTAAAAGAAAGCAAATGTATACGTCCGTTGTTGTTTTAAAATATGCTAATTTTCAGTGTATAAATTGCGTATGATACGACAGTGTATAATAATTTGGGTATATACGTATATTCATTTTTTTATCTAAAATTCTGAAATTAAACTTTGTTCAAGGTTTTTACAATGTTTTCATTGGTTTGTTTGACTTTTTGTATTAAATAAACATAGAATAATGTTAATTTTCCACAATAACAAATACCAATAAACTTGTAGGTTCGCGAACTCCACGATCCGCGACATCGACCGTCCCGTGGACCAGATCCGCGTGGACGTGTCGCAGCTCGAGACGTGGCGGGAACGCTTCCTTGATGCTATCAACACTATGTCCGTTATGATGGTGAGTGCTGCTCAAGATATATAATATTGCTAAAGTCTGTTTGTTTGTCCTTTCAGGTCGCAAGGAGCGATTTTATATGATTTTATCGTTTTTGCTAACTGATATGATATGCAATGAACCCGGGTAAATTCCAAATAATGATAAATAATAATTCATAGTTTTATCATTTAACTAGCTGCGCCCCGTAGTTTCACACACGTGGCTCCGCTCCTGTCGGTCTAAGCGTAATTATATATAGCCTGTTCGATAGGTGGGCTATATAACACTCTTAAGAATTTTTCAAATCGGACCAGTAGTTTAGATTAGCGTGTTCAAACAAGCAAAAAAACTCTTCAGCTTTATAATATTTGTATAGATATGTACCATTTATAAATTAAGTAAGGCGACGACGTCGGTATCTTTGAATCTTGCCAAAGAAGTTTCACTTTTGACACGTGTGCTCGGTTTAATAACTAATAAGTGAGATAATATCCACCGCATTCAAATCTATTTCCTCTAATTCAGAGGAACGGTCGGCGCGTGCCGCTGGACGAGGAGACAGGTATCGACATGTTGGGCAACATGATGGAGTCCTCCATACTCAGCCCCAACCGCGACTTCTATGGGGACCTGCACAATATGGGACACGTGTTCATATCCTACTCGCACGACCCGGACCATAGGAACTTGGTGAGTTTTTATATGAATGGAATGATGATTTGATTGTGGTGTTTGAGAGATAAACTCAAACTCAAACATTTATTAATTTAATTAGACTTCTTAAAAAATCACTTTTGAGTCGTCATAATATTTTTTTAACATTTACCACCGATTCGGAAAGTAGTAGGTGGAGAATAACCGGGATAATGTTTAGAGTTTGCTACCAAACAATACTTTATAATTAACTATGGTGTATTTTTTTACTTCTGATGGTGGAAAACTATCAAGGAATGTGTACATTCTTTATTTTTTTTATTTTGATTTTTGAATGACAACTTTGAATTTAGTGTGTTCTGGGAAGACGCTAGTTTCCAAATCTGTGTTAATTTAATTGGTTTTAGATAATTATTTACAAACAATAGTAAAAGTTTACATAAGAAATGAAGGTTTTAGTTCCAATATCTTTTTTGGTTAAAAAGAGAATGCTCTGTTGAGGTTGCCTCTAAGCCCCTCTTATTTTTAGTATATCGATTTGATAAACAATTTATTTCCACTATATTAACCTGTGTTTAATGTGTAGGAACAATTCGGAGTAATGGGTGACTCAGCCACCGCGATGCGTGACCCTATATTCTACCGCTGGCACGCGTACGTCGACGACATGTTCACGCTGTACAAGAACAAGCTACCTCCTTACACCACTGATAAGGTACATTTTTGTAATTATTTGTGACTTTCGAAATTTTAGATTTAGCAAAAGCATTTAAAACAGTTTCCATTCGGAAATTTAAAAATAATTGGGAGATTTTGGAATAGAAGAGATTCAACTAAATTTTTTTTAAACATTTTTCGACAAATCGTATATGTACAATTAATTGGTACGCATCGATAACTATACCAGCAAATAAACTTCAATAGGACTTGGTGTCCTACAGGGTGGTATATTGGTCCCAACTTAGTTTACAATATTAATGTTACGTTATATCAGTGTTGATACTGAGAAATAGTATCTTTTGACAACGACACAGTTTTATTCTCTCCTTCATGGATTTGATTTAATGTTTGCTTATTATGTCTAGAATTTTACATTTGGAATAGATTTAAGTTCAGTTTTATTTAGAACTGTGTTATTGTGTATCTACATTCTACATAATTGTTTTTAATGACCGAAATTCTGTTTCTTTCAATATTTCCATTCGTATTTAGCTCAATAATATAGTCCAAACATCCCATTTTATCCCTCTATTCCTGTGCAATATTTAGTCCAAGTTCTATTTTATCCGTTGTCCCCAGCTGGACTTCCCCGGCGTCCGCGTGTCCTCCGTAAGCATAGAATCCCCGGGCGGTGCTAACGCGCTCAGCACGCAGTGGGAGCAGAGCACGGTGGAGCTCGGGCGCGGGCTCGACTTCACGCCGCGCGGCAGCGTGCTCGCGCGCTTCACTCACCTCACACATGACGACTTCACCTATGTGTAAGGAAATTTTACTCTCAGTGGAAATTTTACTCCAAGTAGGAATTTTACTAAGTGGAAATTTTTACTCCAAGTGGAAATTTACTCCAAACGGAAATTTTACTCCAAGTGGAAACTTTACTCCCAGTGGAAATTTTACTCTCAATGGAAATTTTACTTCCTTGGATTTGATGATCTGCATTAATGCATTTAGCATTTAAATTGACTCATAGGCATAGTATTTTTTTATGATCGACCATAACTTTTATTGTTTTTAATATAAACATTTTCCACGTGAACCAAGAGTTAATTAAATATTAAATGAGCTGAAAAAGTTAATAAAAACATGTTCATCCTATAAACATTTACTTTAAATGTTACAGAACTGTACAATTTCGTATATTTATTTCAGCATCGATGTGAACAATAGCTCCGGTCAAGCAGCAATGGGTACAGTGCGTCTGTTCATCGCACCCGCTGTGAATGAGACGGGAGCCCCGCTGCCGTTCAGCGAACAGAGACGACTCATGATCGAGCTCGACAAGTTCACGCAAGCGCGTGAGTATAGACACAACTTAAATAATTACATGTTTGTTTTATATTGTCAAATTTCAACGATTGCTTTGGAAATGATTATAGTTTTTTCATCGTAGATTTCATTGGAATTTCGTTTTAAATGCCGTTACACGTGATGCAATATTTTGTAAACAAGTGTTTATAATAGACACTTTCTTTACGAAAAAAGTAATTTTTTAAATTTACATACATATAAATCCATAAAATGGTTATATAGTATATCGATCACATGTCACTAAGTATACTCTTTGATAACACAATATTTTCTAATTTTCGCAGTGCCCGCTGGCAACAGCACGATCCGTCGCAGCTCCAACCTATCCTCAGTCACTATTCCCTACGAGCGTACATTCCGTCGCCAGTCCACTCGTCCAGGCGAGCCAGGTTCAGCGGAAGCCGCTGACTTCGACTTCTGCGGCTGTGGCTGGCCACACCACATGCTGATACCGAAGGGAACTGCTGAGGGCTTCCCGATGGTGCTGTTCTGTATGGTGTCCAACTGGGCGGAGGATAGGGTGAGTTATATGACAAACTATCATGTTTATTTAAATGCCCAACGCTTTGTTTAGTGCAATGTTCACACCGATTTACTTGCAACTTTTCGTTGTAAAATGTGCTAAATAATTGATTGAGGCTTTTGCAATAAAAAACTGTGTTATGCCACCCGCGTTCGTACTTTTGCTCCATCAAATGTAATGTAAATGCTCGTTGATTTTAAAATCAGTTTATAATGAAGCGGCGAATACTTGATGTTTTGTTTCAAATGAACTGTACGCCTAGCCAAGTAACAATATTTAAATCAAAATTTTTACAATTTTATGTTATTATACGTTGTACAGCTCACGAAACGCATATCTTTAACGTTCCCCCAGGTGGTACAAGACACAGCGGGCACATGCAACGACGCAGCATCGTACTGCGGCCTGCGCGACCGCAAGTACCCCGACCGGCGCGCCATGGGCTTCCCCTTCGACCGGCCCACGCCCGCCAACACGCTCTCTGACTTCCTCACACCCAACATGAACGTGAGGGAATGTACTATCCGCTTCACTGACGCTGTGAGGCAGAGACAGCAGGGGTAGGTAGGTCGGTAGTAATCTGTTCTTTATTTACTATAGGTTTTGGTTGTTGGAAATTGTTTTGTTTAATTTTTATGTAAATTAGAATGTATTATTTTTTTGCAATGTTTAAGTAAAATATTTTTGAACGATTAGTACCTATGTCAAGAGCATTCAAAAAGATAAACATTCAATTATAACAGAGTTAACTCTATAATTAAACCTCTAAGATATATGACAAATATGTGAATAAAGATACGGATTATAAGTATACCTAGATTACTAAAAAAGAAAACCAGTAACGACTATAATAGATGGAACAAATTTCCTCTAGATCTGTTACCAGCAATGCCGGCGCTAACCAAACGAGCAATAACCAAGCCAGCAATATTCCTCCATTCAGCAATTTTACTCAAAGTGGAAATATTACTCAGAGTAATATTATAACTCACGCTGAAATTTTTACTCCAAGTGAGAATTTTACTCAAAGTGGTAATTTTACTCAAAACGAAAATTCTCAAAATGAAGATTTTCTTCAGAATATTGGTTCTCAAAATGGTTTAACTGATATAACACATGTGTTAGCAGCCAGCGTATTTCCTCAAACGAATAATAATTGTAATCAAAATAACGATAAATTGCCAAATAGTAAAGAATGCGGATGTAAAGAAACCTACACACCAGAAGATATTGATGCTCTTATTAGAAAACCATATTATTATATTAAATGTAATCATAAACAACATATATTTTGATTAATTTTCTAAAAAAAAAAAATGTGTGACATAGCGAGATTAAATTGGTTTCTAATAGATTTGATATTAAAAGATTTTGCTAATTTGTCGTTATTTTGAAATAATATTCTCATTTTGTTGTTACTGGTTGGATGTGGCTATGAAAATGGATTATGATTTATAATATTTAGTTATTAATGGGTCACTAGTTGTAATTTAACTGTAAATATTGTACATATGTAAATACTGCTTATTCGTAAGATGGAATAAATTATGCCTTTCACCAAATTGTTTTTTTTTATTTCCTTTCCTCATGTCAATTCTATGATATTGATTTTAAATAAGATATTTTTCTAAATTTTGAAAATGTTTTATATTACAGCATTTCTATAAAAAATGATTTTTTTCGAGTCGATTTCCTGTTATAGTTATTATCAAAAGTAAATGGCTCATTTTATTAACCGACTTAAAAAAAAGGAGGAGGTTATCAATTCGGCCGGTATATATATTGTATTTTTTTGTGCTAAGAATGAATTTGAATCAAATAAAATTGTTTATATTTTGTTATTCTTAGGGCCGATTTTTCAATGCTTGGATAAAACTTATCCGTCCAATAAAGTATAACACGATAATATTAAAATGTCACGAGGGAGAGCGGGGATGAAAGTCACATTTTTTTCTTTTTTTATGTAACTTCCAAAATACGTTGTTTAGGAATGATATTTGTATACCAAAGGATAGTGTAATTATTCTGGTACAAAATAAATAAACGTATTTTTGCATAATATTATCAGTTGTAGAAATATTTTGTATTTTCACTCCAAAGAAAAATGTGACTTATAACCCCGGGTCAGGGATGGTTGTCACAATGCCTAGGGTAGGTAGTCACATACTAAATAACAGGGAATTTATAAATAGAAAGTCACTTTTTGGTCTTATAATTTTACGGAATAGTTTTTAATTAAGAACTCTTAACCTAATGAAACCGTAGACAGTCTTTATTTCAGTCTGAACATTAAGAATCACAATTTTAGCAAATGTAATTTATTTATTATATTTATTTATTTATAACTCTTTATTGCACAAACTAAAATATGACAAAAATAACATTAATACATAAGAAAGGCATAGTTTGTACAAGAGGCGTCCTTATTGCTAAGCAGCAATCTCTACCAGGCAACCTGATGGAAAGGAAATGTATGAAGTTAATAGGATAGTGCAAAAAGAAGAAAAAATTTAGTAGACCAGATGTGCATGTTTCGTGAGCCCAAAATATACAATCCTGGCATTGTACCCAAACCTCTAGATTTGCTTGCTGGGTATGGCGACAAACAGACTAAGCAGAAATCTTCATTCTCTTTCTCTTCTTCACTGTTGTCAGATTTCTTCTTGTTTTCATTAGATTTAGAAACCTTCTTCTCTTATTTCTTCTCACTCAATACAAGTTTTGATACTTTCTTTTTCTTAGCATCTTGCTCCTTCTTTTTCTCTTCTAAATAGGTCTTTTCCGGTATATCTGTCAGAATGGCCAATTTACATTTTCTTTTATCATCTTGCTGTGACTTGCGTGGAGGTGCTTTTGGTAGTGGTTTCAAAATAAGCGGGGATACGTTCAGAGTAGATTTTACACCACTAAGACCTGGTATCGCTAGGGGCTCCCGGGTTCTTACTCCACTTGGACCTTGTATCGCCAGAAGCTCATTGGGAACTTGATTCTACAAAGATTCCCCTAGCATCGGACTTTCTATAAAATTTTCTGGCGTTAGGATAGATGGACTTCCAGCAGGTTTGTTAGGGCGATTTTCCGGTGTTGATTGAAAATTAACGGCTGAAACAAACAACCTCAAAACGCAAATAAAGTCAGCTCGCATACAGGGGGCTGGTTGTCACATGTGACAACCAGCCCCCGAAAATTTGTGACAACGAGCCCCATAACACGTTTTAGAAAAATAACATTGAAAATAAATTCCGATCAATGAATATCTAAAAAACTATACTACGATATTATAAAACACATTTCATCATCATCAAATGAACTGAAAGATTATTACTGTTAAACAAGAACGTATACTTACGAGGTTCGACACAGCAGCACAAAAATTTACTTTTGCTATGCGAAAACAATAAACACGTGTGAAGCCCTCACGGCAGATCGGGGCGGTCTGACGCGAAGTGGGGACAGCGTTGTCACTATATCGCTTTTGCCACGCTGTTCAACAGACTTATTCGATAGTTCAGTTTTGTGTTAAGAGCGCTGTGACAACCAACCCGTGAGACAACCAAACCCGGTCTCCCCAATACCTTTTTAAAACATTTTTAAAATGGTAGTTTTATACATTATTCGACGAATAAGTTTCATCCAAGCATTGAAAAATCGGCCCTAAGAATCTATAAAAAAACATTCAGCTTTTAATATAACTGGATATTCAATGTTCAATGAGCAATCATATAAAAATAATAATTTTAACGGATTTGGTTGAAATTTGGTACTTAGACTTACTTATTTGTTACCTGCGGGAAAAGTAGAGAAATATAATAATTGGAATTCATCTTTTTTTTATAACACACAATTTTTTTTATAATTGTTCGTTCAATGGTGCTATCTGCAGACTTGACGGTGTAATGAAATAGATTTCATACAATACAATATTTGTCCTATAGGTATACAAAACATAATTTCTCAAAAAGTCCTCCTTCTTAAACTTTTTCGATGATAACATTGTCATGAAAAAAAGATAATTCATTGTATGTAATAGCTATTGTTTGTCCGATGTTATCTTATATTCAAATATTTAACAAACACACCTATAAATTATCCCAGCCCCACTCAATTATCAGTATCAATTACTTATTTCGGAACAATTATTTAATTATTTATCTCCAGTGATTGAGTTCCAGTTAGCAGTTTACGGATGTCTGTCTATTTGCATATTGGAAGGATTTTAGAGGTAGATATATTTGCGTACTGTGTATTGATTTGGTAAGCTCTTTATTCTAGGGTTCAGTTTTCTGAAGATATAATTTGCAGCTTACATTATCTCTTTTTTAATTACCGTTTTTTTTCATATTTGTAATACCGGAGTATAATATACTTTGTTTTTACCCCGGGTCAACACGGGCGGAGCCGGGATGAGCGGCTTTATAAGTATAACTGGGCAAAAATAAATGAAGGTGTCACTAAGATATTCATAAGAAGTATACAAACTTATTTAATAACATGAAGAATAAAGGTCTGCTATTTGATTTTACCATAACTTTTTATATATTTTAATTATATCTATGGTTCTTTTATAAAATATTGGAAGAGGAAGGGAGAAGAGATTATCCTCTCTTATTTATTCTAATAAATTGAAACATCATGGCGAAACAAACATAGATATTATGTTACGTTGAAAATTAGGCAGGTACCTATTATTACAGGGGATCTAATCAGAAAGGTAAAAGTGAAGTCCCGTGTCCCCGTAGTGGGGTAAGGGGCAGATGCATTATTCATACATCTGTTTCACTGATCGATTTTCTTTAGGGACAAGTAGGTGATCAGCCTTCTGTGTCCTGCCAGTAAGGTAACTGATGAATAAAAGACACATATAGAAAGGCACGATTTATTATACTATCTTATGAATAAGAAATATTTACATATGTACACAACTTACAGATAAATTATAACTAGTGACCCATTTATAACTAATATTATTTCAATCATAGTCCATTATCAAAGCCAAGATCTGAAATTAAGCAGTAAAAACACAACTAAACAATTTCAAAATTAACTACTTAATATCTACCATTAAAGAAAAATTTTCATCGATTTGTACATTACAGTATAATTTAAATACACCAATAATAAAAAAAAATTAGTCAATTACTGTATGGTTTAAAACTTGTAATTTCTTGATTATAAGATTTCAATAATTGATTAAAAATTATTCATCGTAAAAGCATAAAACCATTTCAAAAAAGTGTTACATTTTATATGATATTGTGTAAATTTGGTCAGATAAGTTTTAGCAAACGATTGAATCGGTCCCTAATAATATTCCTTCGGTTCTCTCTGGCGCACTTCATCCTTGAAGCGTATAACACACTTGCACACGTTCATGTTGGGTGTGAGGAAGTCAGAGAGCGTGTTGGCGGGCGTGGGCCGGTCGAAGGGGAAGCCCATGGCGCGCCGGTCGGGGTACTTGCGGTCGCGCAGGCCGCAGTACGACGCTGCGTCGTTGCATGTGCCTGTGTCTTGTTCCACCTGTAGAAATATATGTTTTAAAGCCAATTTTTAAAATGTTTGGTTATGTAAAAGGCGTGTGTGGTTTTAATTTAGTTGTTGAACGTCTTTGAGCTGAGCTAAATGAATTAATGTTTGAGTTTTTTATAAGTACAACATTATTTTTAGGCGATGGATAAATTGTATTGTGGAAATTGTAGAAAGATCGCCTAAATGTGATTAAAAAAGAATATTTTCTGAGCTTTACAAATTCTACAATGTTAAGGGACCTGCAATCATTTTTGTCAGCAGTTTAACCCATGAAACATCATGTAATGTATCTTTGAGAAGTCATTAAATAGCTTAATATTCTATACTCCTTACCTTATCATCTTCCCAATTAGAGATCATACAGAAGATCACCATGGGGAAGCCTTCAGTGGTGCCCTTTGGAACCAGGAGGTGGTGTGGCCAGCCGCAGCCACAGAACTGCAGTTCAGCAGACTGGGAGACATCAGGCTGGCCGGGGCGGTTGGCTTGAGACTGGAACGTGCGCTCGTAGGGGATCGTCACTGATGACTTGACTGAGCTTCGTGAGATTCTGCTGCAGCCAGCGGGCACTGAAATTGAATTAATGGTTAATGGTTAGAGCATGTAATTTTTTAATAGAAACATTTTTAGGTAATATTTCAAGGTCACATCATGGAAATACCGTCACGTAATGGAGTAAGGCGACGATTTTTGTATCTTTGAATATTGCCAAAGAAGTTTCACTTCTGACGCGTGTGCTCGGCACACACGCTTTTTTGTGGTTGGTTAAGGCATGCATTTAGAATTGAATATTCTAATACGTGTTTGTCTTTGCCGTAACTGAATAAATATTATAAAGCAATGGGATGTCGATGTGAAATACGTATAATTCAAATTAAAAAGTACATACGCTTATGTGTAAACTTGTCCAATTCGATCATTAGACGTCGCTGATCTTGGAAGCCAAGCGGGGTTCCGTTCTCATCTTGCGTTGGTGCCATGAACAACCGCACTGTGCCCATTGTGTCTTTTCCTGTATTTTGCACTTCGATACTGTAAATATTAAAGATTTTATCGCTATTAGAACTAATAAAGAATAGAATTTAGCTCCATATTGTGACGGCATAGCTAATGATTAGTCAAACAAAATAAACCGTAATTATAAAATAAATTGATATGCAAGAAGGATTTCTATGTCTTATTTTTCATAGGTCTATCTATTTGGTTAGTAGAGTAGTGGCTGTTATAAAATATAGTTGAATATTTGTTTCAACCGGAAACATTATTTATTCAATTAGAGTTCTTCTAGAAGCATCTTTGAATCGACATCGAATCGAGTTTTAGTCAACCATTTATTGGTTTCGTAAAGCAGTTTCTACAGAGCAGAACAAGCAAGAAAATCTGCAGTCTTTTGTTGATATTGCATGCGTTTTGGCAGATGATGATGATTTTAAAAGTGCAGTTCCTTGTCAGTTCTTCTCCGTAGAAATTGCTTAAACGAACCTATATGGTAAATGTTAAAACTATGGCATGACGATTTGAAAGTGCTTCTAGAAGAAGTCTAATTGAATAAATAAATATTCGAGTTTGAGTTTGATGTTGTGTAATTAAAAGAAACTCACTTATAAGTAAATTCGTCATGTGTAAGATGTGTAAAGCGGGCAAGCAATTTGCCCTCCAGGATTGTATAGGTGAAGTCTAGCCCGTGGCTCAGCTCTAGTGTACTCTGCTCCCACTGGGTATTGATCGTGTTGTCTCCGGGGCAGGCGATGCTGATCTTCGTCACTTGGATGCCATGGAAGTTGAGCTGTGGATAAATGGCAATTCTTGATATACCTACTAGTACTAGGAAACTTTGATCGAACTTAAAATCAAATTCAAAAGTTTAGGTGTGTGTGAACAGTCATTTATTCAAAGCTTCTATGAGTTCAGTGGTAAATGGGTTGCCCGTTTATCAATATTGAGCTTTGCATGTGAAAGTTTAAATGTGTACCTTTTTTTTCCCTTTTTTTGAGAAGAAAATCTTGTCCCTTTGTAGGTTATGGCGTGAAATTAATTAAAGCATTAATCAGAGTTTTGTTTTTTATTAAGTTAATTCTGACCTGATCCTTAACATAAGGCGGCAGCTTGTTCTTGTGCAACTGGAATATGTCATCTATGAACGCATGCCACCGGTAGAACACTGGGTCTCGCATGGCGGTGGCCACGTCGCCCATTATGCTTGGTTCCTCCTGATTTTATAGTATAAGTATCTTATTAACATACATGACATCGCTATGTTCTGGATGAAATTTATAACAATAATTTGATCTGCAAAACCTTTTTTTTATATTCATAGCGATTGTACATCACAAATAAAATATTACTATGTGTTAAGTCCTGAATACACCGGGAATTGGATCCAGGTACTCACGCTCACGCGTTAACCATTATACCAAGGACAGCCAATAACAATTTTAATATAAAATACAAACTATAAGAAACAAAGAAATATAAACAGTTCAGTACATAATACAGACCTTGAATTTATTATCTGGATCGTGCATGAAGGACAGGAAGTTATGTCCCATGTTGTGCAGGTTTCCGTAGAATCCAGGGTTGGGACTCAGTATTGACGCTTCCACTATATTGCCCAAAATATCAATGCCTGTTGTTTCGTCTAGTGGCTCTTTGCGACCGCCAGGCTAAAATAGTTCAAATGTAATACAATAATTTGTCTGGATTGCTTTTTGAAAGGCTATTTAATTAAGGTAATATTATGCACAAATAAAAAGGTGTGATAACAAAAATAGGTAACTACAATGTTTTTTTGTAAATTTTAATCATTTCATTTCATCAACAAAAGCCTCCTTTTGTTGTATCCGTAATTTTTCCAATATTGCAAACTGTTTACTATAGATGCATAACAGCATCTCAAGACAAGCAAGTTCTTAATTACAACTATTACATAATTCCAAACATCTAACCATTAAAATAGACATGGAGTCGATAGCTTCCACGATCCTGTCCCTCCAGTACTCCAACTGTGTGATCTCCATGATGATGCCATCCTTCGTACGATTTAAATCACTCATAAAGGAGCTAGCGAACCTATAACAGAATAATAAACATATTATGAAAAATTAAAAAAAAATTGTAACTACCTTATGCACATCCTTTCGTGTGTTCGTTTGTCGTTCTTTCACGAGACGTTGAGTTGAGATTGAGACAACGATTTTATGATTAGATTTTTATGATTGAAGGAATCTAGTGAATGTCATAGACTATTTTTTAGCGCGGTAATATAACTAATTCCCTTGGGAATTGCCCTTATTACGCCAGCGAACGATTCCTGCGTGTGGTTTATATTAGATATACATAATTTTAGTTTTTATAACGGAGATAGTGTTAAATACGTGAAGGTGTTTACCTCGGCGGCCAGTAACGGCTAGCAACCGTCGAATCCATTTTGGGGAAGTATCCTTCCTTGATCGGCTCACGGAAGTTGTGCAGCGGCTCTGGAGCACTCAGCTTATTGCAGAAACGTTCTATTGTGTACCTGCCAATATAAATTCATTCTAATGTTAGAGTCATTTAGTAAAATTTTAATTTGAACTGAAGTAAGGCTATGCATATAAAAGAAGGTGTAATCACTAGAGAGCGATTTTGCGAATTAAATGTTTAACCGACTGATCACCTGCTTCTTTCTGGTGAAAAAGGCGCAAGTGCCAGTGGTTGCAGTGCCAGCGGTTCCAGTGCCAATACATGTTTAGTGCCAAAATATATACATATTACTTAATAACTTAGCTACAATGAAGCGGACTCTTTCAAACGGGGAGACGAGATGCCAACGTAGTTGTCTAATATCTTACCTAGCGATAATCTGCTGGTGCATATAGTAGAAGAGTTCTCCTCTCCTGTCCTTGGCAACGATGGCGTGGCTGCCGTCGGTCGGGTACACGAGATGCCAGTGCCAGTGGTGCAGGTTGACGCCGATGTCCTCGCGGAAGTACGCCACGCGCTGCTCCGGGTCCCACTCTGCTGCTGTGTAGTTTGGAGGGATCTCCAGTACCAGCTTTGGGATTGATTTAGTTGATTAATAGAATTCGTAGAGTCGATTACAGTTATGTTTAAACATGATCACAAAAATTATACAGATTTTACAAATTTACAATCTCTAGTCAGACTTTAAAAAAGGAGGAGGTTCTTAATTTTGAATCACTTGTTTTGTACCTCTTGAATTTTGACTGAGTGAACCGATTTTAATGATGTTTTTTCTATTTGAAGGTGCTTCTCGTGTAGTCGAATTTAAAGGGGGTTTAACTTTTTATTAAAATTATTATTTTTAAACTGAAATTGGAAGTCGAAATAATATTCAATATAGTAACTAGTTATACCTTCGTATGGTAAGTAAACAAAAAAATAAAATGGGTCACAAATTTGAAAGTTACCTACCCTTTTATTTACAGGATATATAAAGCTGACTTCCCTGGCTTTTTTCATGACCCTGGGGTCTATGAATTTGTCTGGAAATGAAGACACTAAGGTAGGAAAGTTCAGGTTCTTGGTGTCCTCTCTGTAGAGACGATAAATGCGATTCAAATAATTAGTGTTATAGTGATATACCATAATATTTATGCATTATTAACAAGATATGAATTTTTAAAATGCTTAGAAGTTCATTATTGCAAAGCTGTTTGTGTTTTATTATGATAATTAATATTAAATAATTCAAATTATATTAGGTTAAAACATTCGAAATGCATTTTGAAATATTTAAATCGATATAATCTGCATTTATTACAGGAAAAAGAAAAAAAAACTGAACTTATGAAAACAGTGGGTACCTATTCGTAACATAATCAAGATTTAAAGATTAATATTATAAGTGTAAATAAATAATATTGTAAGAAGATGGTG
>CAJQZN010042464.1:0-15375 GCA_907164685.1 Colias eurytheme | reverse complement strand
GTAATGGTCAAAACCGAGGTTCTAACAACAATAGAAATCAAGACAATAGAAGTCAACAGGGAAGAGGTGATCAGGGACAAGGATACAGAGATTACCAAAACGACAGAAATGGAGGACAACAGTATGGAGGTAACCAGGGAGGGCAAGGCAAAGGCATACAATTCGAGAAAGAAAAAGAAATAGATATCTATAGTTCTAAAAACCAAGGTAGCAAAGGTAAAAATATCGGTGGAATAACTATTATTGACGACTTTAGCATAACCAAAGAACTAGGGCGCCAAGGTAATCAAGGAAGTAATACTGGTAGAGGCTATGGTAACGATGACAACCGAAGGGAACAGGGTAATCAAAACCAACAAGGCCGAGGGAATCAGGGTCGAGGCAATCAAGGATATGGAGGACCACAAGGTGGAAGTGGCAATCAAAATAGTCAAAATGGTCAGGGTAATGGTATAAATAAGGGTATTCGTTTCCAAGAAGAAAAAGAAATAGATATCTTTTCCTCACGAGGTCAAGGAGGCAAGGGACAAAAAAACAGTGGTATCAGGGTATCAGAAGAATTAAATATAAGTAAAGGACAAACAGGTGGTCAAGGTTATAATGGTAACGGTATGAATGAAGTTAGAGGAAACCAGGGTCAGAATAGTCAAGGCGGAAGGGGTTATAATAATAATAACGGCAATGAATACAATAACGGTTATCGAGGACAAGGGTATTCCAACTATGGACAAAATAATAACAACAACAACCGTGGCTCTAAAGCAAATGAAGGTTGGAGATACCAAGAATTTCATTTAAACGGCAACAATAACAAAGGCAATTATGGTTCGAATTATGCCTCCAATGGTTATGGGAATGGATACGGATACAATTCATATAATTCCCGTCCTTACGATACATACGGTGCCTATAGATCTTCAATCTATCCTGGATATGGCAATTCCGAAATTAAATTAGAAAATCTAATAAAACCGCTGACGCAAGATATATTGAGTTCATCAGGAAATATAGGAGATTTGTATTATCAGAACAATACTCTAAGTTTACTGGGAAATGAAAATTTAGGATACAATCTATACCCCGAAAGTAGTTATAAATATTATTATCCTGAAAAATATAATAGTTATAATTACAACAACTACTATGTTTAAGACCTACATACATTACCAGGATTATACCGACGAGTACAAGACCTTACCCTGACACTGACTTTGCTCGAAAAAACTCTCACTAATAATATTTTCGTGTCCGCTGACTCGGACTTTCTGTGAAGTCAGTTGGACAACGTCCATCAATATTGTACCAATGAGTACATTGGAATTGAAAATAAAGCAATTTTAACGAATGTTGTTTTTATTTTTCGTGTTACTAACTGTTAACAATTACAATGTTAGTAACGCATTGTATTTTTTAATTGAATATCAATTATTTAGCAACGTCATAACGAGCACGAACATTAATTATTTTTTTAGTTCGTTAATAATTAATTTGATTGTGTTTATATATTATATGTATACATGTCGTAAACGTTTACATTCTAGAAATAACTGGCTTACAATTTCATTAAAGTTATGGAAATGGCCAGTTACGTAAAGGAAAACACCCTTAAGAAACAATGAGAATATTATTTTGTCCTTTCTCACTATAAAATGTATTATAATAGTAGTACACACAATACAAGTTTTAAAAAGCTCTTATTGTTTTTATAAGTAAAAAATAAAGCCTTGTGGTAATTAGTAAAAATGCTTAAATAATTTAATTATAGTACCTATTAAAGCAAAAAAAAACACAAGCATTAGAAAGATACACATGGAAGATTTTACTTCTCTTGAAAGCTCTATCTTAAATTAGCCACATATCAATTCAAACTATATTTAATCTGACGTAGATACTAAAATAGTCTTATTTTGCAGGCTCTACTCTCCGTTATCCTGATAGTTGAGAGCAAAGCGCAGAGAGGTTATAACAATAACGATGGCTACTACGGAGGTCATGTAGAGAACAGAGATAGGCACGGTTATGACAATCAATATCACAATAACCGGGAAGAAAGACACAGGGATTCACATCGTCGAGAATATAACAATGATCAGAACAACTACGAACACAGAGATAGACATCAAAATAGAGAATACGGATACGACAATCAAGAATACGGTAGAAATCGTCACAGGAATCAATACTCAGAATATGGCCACGGAAATCAAGGTCACAGACATAACGATAGAAACAATGGCAGGCGCGGTTATAACTATGTAGAAAATAGAGAAAGAGAGGAAGGTTATGACAGAGTGGACAGTCCAAGGAATTATGATTCCTACTCTTATAGCGGATATAATTCAGGAAATAATGGCTATAGAAGTTATTCATCTAGCTCAGGAAGCAAACAGCAAAGAACAAATCAAAAGGTACCTATCAATGACGATTTCTACAAGACATTCCCTTATCCTGAACTCGTAGGACGAACGGGCATCGGTTTCCAAAAACGGACCCGCGATGTTAATGGTTTCGTGAGTCCTCTTACAAGAGAACTGTTGCAAGTAGTTGGTAAACCAAGAGAAGCACACTACAACAGTAGTCATGTAAAGTACACTGGTTATCATGATAGTTACGGCGCTGGAGACAATAGCTATCAAAGCTATGAATACACAGATCCTCTAGGAAAGAATAATTTCAACTATAAAGAGCATTCAGAACATAGAAGCTCTAGAGACTTTAATAATAAGTTCCCAGAACCAGGCGTTGTTGGACGTACGGGTATTGGATTTCAGAAGAAAACTGCTGAAGTCAACGGTATCGTTAGTCCATTGACGAAAGATCTATTGGAAACTGTCGGGAAACCCAAGGATGATATGTATCGTCCATTTAATGTTGATTATGACTTGCCTCTGTTCTAATCAATGTTCTTAATGAAGAAATAAATATGTTGTTTTGTAACTGTGCCTTTATTTTCCCTGTGTTACGATTAATCATTGAATTTTTATTATATTTACAAAACATTTTCACATTATATAACTTAGATGTATGCTGTCATCTACTTAAACAATATTCTATAACTGTATGATCTATCTATAATATAAAAATGAATCCCAAAATGTGTTGGTAAGCGCATAACTTGAGAACGGCTGAACCGATTTCTTTTAGATAATTATTTTTTTTATTATATTCCTTGAAGTACCTACGAGGATAAGAACCTTATGTAGAGAAAACGTATGACTTATGACGTAAACATGTACCACGGGCGAAGCCGGGGCGGACCGCTAGTATATAATAAAAATGAATCGCTAAATGCCAAATCGCTAAGCGCAAAACTCGGGAACGGCTGCACCGATTTCGTTAATTCTTTTTTTATAATATTCCTCGGTTCTTTTGGAGAGAAAACCGCTAGTTTGTAAAATAACTTACTTACTTTCACTAATATTATGCTAGATTTTTCCTAGTAGGTAAGTTAAAAAGCAGTAAATGCGGTATTATAACAACAAAATATATATTGAACTAGCTTTCCGCCCGCAGCTTCGCCAGCATTTTCAAAGATAAACCCGCATAGTTCCCGTTCCCGTGGGATTTCCAGGATAAAACCTATCCTATGTGTTAATCCAAGTTACCCTCTATATGTGTGCTAAAATTCATTGTAATCGGTTCAGTAGTTTTTGCGTGAAAGAGTAACAATCATCCATACAAACTTTCACATTTATAATATTAATAGGATTCACAATTTTCAGTATCGAATATCAGAAATCGCTGGAATTTTAAGTTAATCGTCTATTATAATAAAAGCAAAAAAAATACATCATTCCCTTTTATATTATGATAAACATCATAATATACTTTGATTGAACTAGCTGTAGCACAGTATGAGTTCGAATAAGATTAACAGCTACACAAATTGTGGCAATAAATTACGTACCCTACTGTCACAGTACTACAATCCCTATATTGTAAATTGTAATACTGTGCTACTGTTCTTGTTATGTTTAAAAATTGAATATCTTCTTTATATATAAAAATGAATCGCAAAATGTGTTGGTAAGCGCATAACTCGAGAACGGCTGAACCGATTTCGATAATTCTTTTTTTATTATATTTCTTGAAGTACGAGGATGGTTATTATGTAGAGAAAACGTAAACATGTACCACGGGCGAAGCCGGGGCGGACCGCTAGTTCTCAATAATTCTGGTCATTTATTAAGCGCATCACACACGGTAATCTTATATATAAAATTCTCGTGTCACAATGTTAGTCTGCATACTCCTCCGAAACGGGTGGACCGATTCTCATGAAATTTTCTGTGCATATCGGGTAAGTCTGAGAATCGGCCAACATCTATTTTTCATATTACCACGGGTGAAGCCGGGGCGGACCGCTAGTGATACTATAATATTTTATGTTAAAGAATAAGATAGGTACTGTAATCTTGGGTACGGTTACGTAACTACTGCGCATAATTTTTAAAAATTGAAAATACGTATGATAATTATTAATATCACGAATAAACTTTTTCTAACACTGATCATCGGCAAAGAATAACAACTATATTAAGACCCTATAGTTAATATTCCGAATCGTTATAATATTATCGATACAAGCGTCATATTTAATATTCAACTAATCGAATGTATTAAGTAATTAAAAATATATTAATAGAGGCCATTACGCATCCGGACGGTTTTCCCTTTGGTTTTCAATAACTATCATTATTTAATTACTGGGTAATATTTTTATGTAAAACCGAGTCGATTTAGATTATTTTAAATTAGCGGTTTTTAGATAATTTTGTCATTTAACATTTCACCATGGAAGGCAGCATACTACTGGTAAGCATTATATTATTTAATCTAGATTGATAAAAAGGATTTCCTGTGCTTTTTGATTTGAGATATATGAATATGATAGATTTAAGTAACATTAAAAGGTTTCCTTTATTTACCTTGTATATGGTCTTCATCGTATATGCTATATATACAAAATAATGGCACGTTGAATAAATATTTTATTTCTTATAATTCCCAATGCTTGTGTGTCTTAATTCGTAAATTCAAAACTGTAGGTAATAAGTCAAACTATTCTGACTAGAGATGTTTCTTTTCTAGATTTTTGCTTCGTTATGTTTGGCGGTCAACTGCCAGTTCTACAACCACCAACAAAGATCTCCTTTCAGTGGGTTTGAGAGTATCCCACGGTTATTGAGAGGGATATTCTCTCATCATCAGCATCAACAGCCTCCGGGATACATGTACAACCAACCACCTGATATGAATGGTATAGATTCAGATGGCAATGGTATGACTCCAGTATTGATACCGATAAACAATTTGGGATATCCCAATCAAAGGTACCAGTACAATAACAATGGTCCGATGATAAATCGAGCACCATTTGATAACGACCCACCAAGGAACATTGTACCAAGAGAAGCACCTCTTACAAGCAGATCACCTACTGTTTCCAGTGAAGAAGATCCTCCCGTTCCCGAGACACTTCATTTAAGTTCGACAACTACTACAGAAGCAACATCGACAACAACAGAATCAACAACACCGGCTGTAGATATAACAACAACAAGTCCTAATGTGACAGGTTCTGGGAGTGATTCAAATGAATTGCCTGAAGCTGACAAAAATTATTTAAGTAATGACGATACAAATAGTTCACGAAAGAGTTGTAAGAATCACGATTTAGGAAAACAACCGCCACGGAATATAAAACGGGAAGCTAATACAAATAAAAATGACGGAGAGAAGTTATCAAAAGAATCGGCAATGATTAATAAGCAAACTAAGTCATATCCAATTGTTTATCCAGATCAAGTAAATCAATTCAAGAAGAACGCTGAACAAAAACAAAAATCTAAAGATTTTCCGAAACATTTCTCAGACGGGCCACAATTATTATATGCTGTTAATATTGCACCTTCGTTAACTTCTCAATATAACAGTGGATCTAATTCGCAACCCGCAACTAATATTCCTAGCCAATCAAATGCTCCGCTTACGAATACACCAAGTTATAACCAAAATACGCAATACACAAATCAACCGACATACGTTTGGCAGAACGCAAACCAACCTTTGACCAACAAAATGCCAAGTACAGTCCAGAACACAATTGCCTTGCCCAATGCGAATGGAGGCACAACATTATACTCCATAGTTAATCTCCCAAGTAATACTTATGTACCAAATCAAGTGCAGTACCCTACAAGTAACATCAATACAGGAAATTATCAAACAGTGACCAATAATGGATCTCCATACTACGTGGTATCACAACCGAATCAAAATACACAACAACAGCAAAATACAGAGACGGTTATGCCCTACAACAACGCACCTATGACATATACAGTTGGCTATGTATCCAGTAATGGACAGACTATTCTGGTACCAAGTAACGCTCAGGTTTATCAGCTCAGTCCACAGACTAACTATGCTCCAGCGACTAATTATGCTCCAGAGACAAACTATGCTCCAGATACTAATTATGTTCCCGTAACAAATGATCAAAGTAATGTTATGACTGTGGCTGCTCCTAGCAATGCGATTACTCTGCCAGAGAACACAGACACGGTCACTTTATTAAGCTTTAAGGATAAAGCAGACAAGAAACCGAAGGATAAGAAATCAAAGGATGCTGATTATACAGATAGTCCTGAAATTAAGGCAGACTGAAGACAATAATTCTGTAAAAAGTATTAAATGTGAGTGAAACTCAAACTGTTATTCAAAATTAGTTACATAAATTACTCGTTATAAAAATTGTGTTTTTATTATTGACATATCTTATACCCAACTATGCTTTGTATTATTATTCATTCATGCAGTTGCCATTCAGTAAATAATTATACTACCTACATACTTTAACTGCAAAAATCATAGTTTACAATTTCTTCTTTATTGAAATAAAAAATTTACTTAAAACAGAAATAATATCATCATCTTCAGCATGAATAATAAAACAGTAATATTTTTTATTGAATAGGTAACTAATAATTTTCTGAATATAATTTATTACTCATTTATTTCGAACATTATCGTTAAAATATCTGTTTATGTATTATTGATCTATTATGTAAAAACACGATAAATTATGATTAATTAGTAATTAGATAAAAATCATCAATTCGTGTCGATATAACAAGGTTAATTAACGCATTATAACGCTGTAGTACACGTTACATAATTAAAACAAAACAGCAATTTCCCGTAAATAATAACAAAGCGAAATATAAATTATCTTCTCGTAAACACATGTATATTATCTATGTATACTAGCGGTCCGCCCCGGCTTCGCCCGTGGTACATATTTACGTTTTCTATTACGTGAGTACGTGACGTATTCTTACGTGAGTACATTTATTTATTTCTTACGTGAGTACATTTTGAAATAGAGGTTTATTTAGAGGTTTATATATTGTAGTATTGTCTGTTTCAAATTATTTAAATCACGAATTATACGTTAATATTGGTAAGATACATAATATATAATATTATAATAATTAGGAAACAATAAATCATGTTTGTAATCCTTTAAAAGAATTAATTTACATATTTGATATTATTTATGTTCAATTATCGTCTATTAATTTGATTTATTGATTCAATATCGATATTGTATCGATCTTGAATATTGAATTGATCGTTAAGGATTTCTAAAGTACTTTCTTTCAACCGTTGATTAAGTTTGGAAAACAAATATCTGTTTCACAGCATAATTAATGCATTTTCAGGTTGTTGCATCAGTTCTTTGGTATATTATTATTATAATAATATATGATGTTACATATGTATATTGTAGAATTAAATTGTAAAATTGACATGATTTAAAAGAGCAACTATGGAGTTTCTTGCCGGTTCTTCTCCATAGATACTGCTTTCCGAATCGGTGGTAAATGTTAAAATATGTAATGACGTTTCAAAAGTGCTTCTAGAAGAAGTCTAATTGAATAAATAAATGTTTGAGTTTGAGCGAATATTAAAAAATCTTGCTCTGAAAAAAACAGTTATTAGCAGTCATATAATTAATTATATCCATGTATGTTTTCTTATTGCTTGATAATATTGTCATCTAGCCTTAGCTAACTGTCATCTAGCCTTATTGCTTGATAATATTGTCATCTAGCCTTGATAATATTGTCATCTATAGATAAATCTATCCCGAAGTAAAATATTATCCAAATGTTTGCAGTATAAACAGTGTAAGTATTAAATTAGTAATACTTTGCATAAGTTGAACCTGTTAATTTAGGTCCGTAAATAAAACGAACAAATAAGATAAAAATTTATTTAATATTGACTCCGATTCATAAAATTTTACATAACAAAATCGATAATTACAATAAAAACGTTTTCTCCGATATTTACATATCTCTATAATTAAATAATTCTCAAAATACGCATTTGACTGAATTAAAAATACCTTTTAGTTACTTATAAGTACATAAAATAAAACAATCCATTTTTGTAAAATATATAGTACAGGTTTTTGATATTTATTGATTTGAATTTGAGCTTAAATAACTTTATACATTAGCTACTAAATATTAAATAAAAAAAACACGTTTCTAAATAAAACACACAACTGTGTACATTGTAAATGGCACTCTTGATATTCATTGTAGACTTCTCTACATTTAATAAAATAAATTACTACTCTACTTATTGGTTTGATAAAAAATAATTGACTCATGTAACTAAAAGGTATTTTTACAGTCATAGGCAACCACATAAGCCAAAATACTATGCGATCCAACTAAGAATCGAGTCCAGCCCTTTTTAAATATTAAAATGTCAAACAAAAGCAAAAAAAAAACATTCGAATTGAGAAACTCATACTTTTTTTAAAGTCGGTTACGATTAAGGTTCTAATACATATTATTTGCGGTTTATTTTGAATGATTATTACAAAAAATAAAACAAAAATTGTTATTGTTCGCTTTTCTTACATAAATTATTGAACTATTTGAAACGTCACAGTCTCTCCTATTCTTATTTGGATCGCATTATACGTTACTAGAATACAATATAAGCACTATGAGCTATCACAACATTTAAAGGCTGTTCATTGGACCTTCGCTTGCCAAGGATAAAATGCGAAACTAACACTAAGCTTGGACATTTGGGTTCACCCCTGTAAGGTCGAGGAAGGATAGAATACTATGAAATGTAATTGAATGTTTTTATACGATTTTTTGTATTTAAATTGTGATTTTTCTAAAAAAATGTATTTATAAGTCTTGTTTATGTAACAGTGTATGAATCTTATTGGAATCCATTATAATAAAAATACATTATATCTGACGAACTGAACAGCCATTTTAAAATCAAACATATTAGTCCATTGGTTCCTTGTTAAATATATAGTACCTAATTGGCTTTATTTCAATTACATCGCATAGGTAACTATTATGGTAGATACCATAATAACGACGTTAATAGCAAGGGAGCCATATAATACAAATATATTAGAAAGGTAAATCGCAGCTTAGGATTAACATTTTATATAGTGAAATTCATTCTATAAATTACCCTTTGCGTTTATGTCCTAGTTTTGGAGCTGTCAGCTGAGCTAGAACATTGCTAAAATGCTATCCAAATTTTTCAAATATATGAATAAAAACAAAAATTCTTGCTTCTACTTTTACTTTATCATTTTCGATTTTTTTTAAATAATAAAATGTGCAATGAAAGCGATTTTTATAGAAAAGTGTAAATTTGACTTTATGTAAGTAGATATATTACAAATTTTCTAAAGGAGATTAAAAATCGAAATTCTATGAAATATAATGTGGTAGATTTTTTTTTCAATGATTACAGTATATTATGCAAAGTGAAACTTGATGATAAATTCGTTCCTGAAGCTATCTTTTGTACAAATAATCATTTCTTTAAACATCTAGTAAGAACATAATATACAATATAAATAATAATTTCAAAAAATGTAGACATAATATGTACATAAAGAAAAATATCCGACGGCTACACTATTTTGCTATAGTAACAAAATTTCGGCAGAATTATAATAATAGTCTAAATGTAGGTAATTTTGTGTGTCATATATAATGTGTTAAGAGATGCTCTAGCACCAATATTATATTTAATATTATAATTAGCCATTTATAAGTCTGTCTACAAAATCGATAAAAATCCCTAAATATTTTTAAAATAAATTTTGTACGTACTTATATGATTATTTTTGGGATAAAT
This sequence comes from Colias eurytheme, assembly GCA_907164685.1. Taxonomy (NCBI): domain Eukaryota; kingdom Metazoa; phylum Arthropoda; class Insecta; order Lepidoptera; family Pieridae; genus Colias; species Colias eurytheme. The sequence goes on along the minus strand of CAJQZN010042464.1, from coordinate 5,172 downwards.
TGATAAGAATGAATACCAAATAAATTTACGGAGGGCAGTGGTTTTCGATGTGGTTTTTTTTGGTTAATTTCTAATTAAATATTTGTTTTTAATTTATTTTAGTTAAGTACCATATTGAGCAATAGAATAGTTTTAAGTTTTTTGTATATTCAAGAGAGATAAAAATAAAATGATTTGTAAAAAAAATTGAATATAATAGAGGTCTATAGGTAAGTTTGAATTAAGTTAAAGTTGTTACATAATATAATATATTGGGATTACATTGGACGAATTTTTTAAGTAAGTATTTTGTATAAATCTATAAATAATTTTTATATTATGTATATTATATATACAATATATAAATCGCTTATTCCTAACAGCTGCTGATTGCAGGCGAGGGCTTAAGGAAAATTAATAATTTTAAAGTTGGATTTTTATATTTTTTATAACTATTAAGGAATAGGAATTTTAATAAAATAATAATTTTTTTTCAAATTCTTCTTATAATATTATCTTCTATTTGAAATTAAATATCAGAATTTGAAATAGCTAATAGGAATATTTTTTATTTTTTTCATAACTAAAATTTATTGATATTTTTTAATTTTGACCTCAGTAAGCGATTTTTTTAAAATCTTACATTTATGAATAATATTTGAAAAGTGCAAGGAATAGGTAAATATATAGATTTAGTGCTTAAGTGAATAAGTAGAGAGTTATTTACATAGTTATCTACGATACATAGAAAAATAGTTTATCGAGGGTTTAAGATTAATATAATTATAGTAGGTACGAGAAAACACCCAATTTTTCATATTATTATCTATAAGTACTATTTATTTAATTGTAAATATTGTATTTAGAGCTTACTATTATTTGTTGCGCGAAACGAAGTAGGTACTCTATGTATTTGTGAAAATTGTAATAAAAATTTGTGCTAAGCGGCATCAGTTAAAACAAGTTTATTAATTAACTAGCGGTCCGCCCCGGCTTCGCCCGTGGTACCTACAAGTTTAAACTATCCTATCTCTCAAGTTGGATCGAACTGCCCATGGTGTGCGAATTTTATTATAATCGGTTAAGTGGTTTAGGAGTCCATTGAGGACAAACATTGTGACACGAGATTTTATGTATTAAGATTTAAAATTTCAAGACGCAACTCTTTTGATTTTTGTGTAAAGTGTGATGAAGAATTTTAAAGTGAAATGTATATTTTACTAGCGGTCCGCCCCGGCTTCGCCCGTGGTACATAATATTTACGTTTTCTCTACATAAGAACCATCCTCGTACTTCAAGGAATATAATAAAAAAAGAAGTATCGAAATCGGTTCAGCTGTTCTCGAGTTATGCGCTTACCAACACATTTTGCGATTCATTTTTATATATAAGATTTAACTATATTATGTAAAAAATATATTTATTTCTAATGAATAATTAATTATGGTATTGTCACATTGAGGAATACGTATAGAGAGGACACTACGAACAAAATCTGTGCGACAATCGCGGCGTTGTGGGGCGCGCTCGGGGCGGCTAGTGAGTCATAGATATAAGCGATGTTTGAGACGCTTGGCTCTAACTCGTGTTACAAATAGTGTAGTAGCGATGCCCTCTCTAGTACGTAGTACATAATAACTCAATGTATTGTAAGGTTTTAAATGTGTAGGTTTATTTTGTGTTTAAAATGCGTCTATAAAAACTTAAAACAATATTTTTATATTATATATCTAGTTATTATAGCTATTTGTAATCTTTGGGTGTTTTCTATAATAATAAGTACAGAAGTAATTAGTCATAATATAATAAAGATATACAACTATTTATAAGTAAAGCTAGGATTTACACTTTTATAAAAATATCAGTGCATAGGTTCGCGTGTAAGAGTTTTTAAAATTACCCTAGTTTTCTTAAATAATCTATTTTTATTAAATTTCCCCCCAAATTTACAAATAAGCAAGCTTTCATTCCTTTTCTTTCATTTGTAATGAAAATTGGTCAATCCTCAAATATAACATATCACTTTTTAAATATACATAGTTTTTAAGAATTTTTACGTTCTGAAATCGAAACATATTTTCAACATTTGATACCATTAAACAAATAATAATAAGTACTAGTGTATTAAGTTTGAATACAATAGCAATGTACAAAAAAATATAAACTTGTGCTACGTGAAACAAAACAATTTTAAAATAGTAAAAAACAAACAACACAATCCATAAACTAATTGATAAGTATAAAAATTAATGAGATGTAGTAATAGAAATAAAATAAAACGGACTTAGTATATATAATAATTAAACTATATTTATTTGTATAATTAAATATTTAAATGTACTTAATATTATACCTTGTACAACTTTATTGAGACAAAAATTAACTTTGTGTTTGTTTTTATGATGAAATAATAACTAGTATTAAAAATTCTAATCCGCCATTAAAGCTATAATTGAATATAATTAAGTAGCGCATTAAATATTTAATATTACAAGATATTAAAGATAAAAATTGAGTCAAATCTTAATGAATCTTATTCTATTATCTTATTGAATCTTATTCTATAATGCCCACCACAGACTATATTAATGGCGGCGATTTCAATTTCAAATGACAGCTGTCAAAATGTAAAAAATGGCAAAAAGAACTTTACACAACAATATTACACAACTTTTCAGTGAAAAATTAAATGTGATGTCTTCTACAAACAAAATTATTTTTGACATTGTTGATTTATTAACAAAATGAAACTAAAATAATACAACACGACTAATTACGAAGTAAAATAATTCAGACAGTCCAAATTAGCTTGAAAATTAAAAAAAATGCCTAATTAAAAACCACGATACATTTTTTCAATCATGAAACACTGCCAATAATTCATTTATTATATAACTATCTGTGCCCCGCGGGTTTACATTGCTCCTCTCCTATTGGTCTTATCGTAATATAAGCTTTTCTCGATAAACGTGTTATTTCACACTTAAATAATTTTTCTGTAGTTCCCGAGATTAGCGCGTTCAAACCAACAAACTCTTCAGCTTTATAATATTTATATTTAATATAATAAGGTTTATTTCTGGTTTGGTCACCGCCTCGTGTTTTGCTGACCATTCTCTTTGTCGCTCGTTTTGCTGTCGGTACTTGTTTTTATGTCTGTCTGTTTCACTTCTGATTTCTCTTTGGTTTCTTCAACTGAATCTAGGTTGATGTCGAAGGATACTTGCCTGGAAGATATAATTTAGAGGTGTTAATTATAAATATCGAAGGATTAACATAATAAATGCTGTATATACATATAGCCTGCTTCGAAATAATTTGATCGTAAAAAATTTACAGATTTAAAATTCTTCAATTTATTAGAAAATTATGCAGCTTAAAAAGTAATCGGTACAAGTGGATATTTTAAATAATATAATAAAATCCCTGTCAATATAATAGGAACCAAACTTAATTTCAGAAATTTCTAAAGGTAACTTGCGCAAGAAATGTCCGACAGTCTGTCTGACAGCAGCTTGCAAGTCTACTTGCAGGTGAAAACGTGGAATTTGACTTGCAAGCTGCTGTCAGACAGACTGTCGGATATTTCTCGCGCAAGTTTTCTCGATAAAGGTACCGGTAGGCTATTCAATGCCTATTTAACACTTCTTGACAGAACTGAAGCAATAAAAAGACGGGTTGCACTCCGGGAGTGCCGGCAGAAGTGAAAACTTGATTATTAACGTTGAGCATGTTTGATATTTTGGAATGGTATCCGTCTTACGCTTTTTCGATCAGGTCACGTGTCCTGACGCGAGTTTAAGATTTTATACCCATTACAGAAAAAGTGCTCAACGCCGCTAAAGAAGTTTTCACTTAAAAAATATAGAACACTTACTTATCAGTAAGATAATTCCCGGGCGCAGAGAGTGATCGTCCCGCTCTAGACAACGTAGCTCGTGCACTTGCACAAGCACTCGCCGGACCCGCGCTCGAGTCGCTCGAGTCACGACGAGATCCTTCGCGACTGCGGAGGAATGGGTTCTGAAATGGAGTGGGTTTAATTAAATAATAAATAAAATAAAAACTTCATTTATTTGCCTTCACAACGAAAAACTATTACAAAGGAACTAAATATGAAAACGTGTAGCATTTTCGTTGTGAAGGACTAGTGTCTGAAATAGGTCTTTGAAAGACCTGTAGTACAGATCACTAGCCCCCCTCGCGGATAGCACTACTAAAATACATTTAAGGTTTCAATAACTAAATATCAATCGACAATATGAAGAGAAAAACAAAAACAATAGACCGAACTTAAATCTACTTCTACTTAAAAAGTAACTTTAAATTATATATGTGACCAGTGTATTAGTGAGTGTTTGTCTGCATGCATGTGTGCGCGTGTATATGTATGTGTGAGTGTGTGTGAATGTGTATGTTTGTGTGTGTGTGCGTGCGTTTTTGCGTTTGTTTGTTTTATAATTATAAATAATATATCTATTATAGCTGTGTAGGAAATATTTGTATTTCCTACACAGCTATAATATTTGTATTTGTTTTGTTTTTTTATATTAATACTATTACTAATGTTGATACTGATACAGATACTGATATACATGCAGATGCTATTAATACTAACGATTATGGAAATTGATTCATTCCTGTGGCTTGTCAATGCCTACAGTGCAACAAACAGTGTATCTCAATCTTACATAAATAGATACACAATCAATTTAACTTTTTGCATCGCTCTCTTCATTGAAATAATCATCAACGTAAATTAATTAATTTTATTAAAGTGCACAAATAGGTCTATACTTATTTTTTTCCATATTTTATAAGTTTTCAATCATAACCAACCTGAAAGCTATGTTTCTTGAGCATAGTTTTAATAAGTATCAGTGTGGAGAGGTTGGGAATCGAAGTGACGACCCGCGCCATGTCCTCGTCAGTGACCTCCACCAGGCGGCAGTTCTCCTGCTCTGAGGGTAAGGGGTCCTTGCCGCAGGAGGTTATCCATTCGTGCTCCTGGAAGAATATAAGTACTAGATATAGGAAGTCTGGTTTAGCGTGAAAAAAAAATTAATTAAGTAATGAATTAAATTATTAAGTTATCCTTATAGATTATATTTTTTTAATTTAAATTTGAAATTTGAAATATGAAATATGAAATTTGAAATTTGAAATTTGAAATTTGAAATTTGAAATTTGAAA